>JAXGGA010005547.1:0-77289 GCA_038373865.1 Uloborus plumipes
TTTATATTTGAAGTGACTGTTCATTTTTAAAATTCAATATTGCATGTTTTTTAATATAGCTATTATAATATAGTATAGCTATTACTTTAGCAATACGTGGATTTTCGAAAAACCATATAACTCTCAAAAGAATAAAAATCTTAGATTTAATGGATACCAATAATTAAAAAATGAAGTTATTTTTAAAATGCTCCTAAATTAGCTTGCTCACCACAGCCTCCTTCCCGTTTTAAATTTCATGTTAAGATAACATTATAACTTTACCAATAATATGGAAATTTGCTACAAGACATATTATAAAATTTCAAAACTATTTTAGGAAAATGGAAAGATTTTATTTCTGAAATCGTCTCTCAGAAACAAATTGGTAACTTTCTAAAATCGAAATTGTGAAATTAATAGAAAAACAATGATTTGGAAATCGGTAATTAAAAAAATATATTCATGATCATAAATTAAAAATAATAATAGGTATCAGTTAATTCCCGATTATCAACGGCCGATTAATCGATAATCAACTCATTTGCTTATAGGTGCATCAAAATAATAAGAAAGTTACAAAGGTAAACAGGACTTTGTGAAACATTACTACCTTTAGAAACAGAGTGAACAGCTGGCCGCAACTTTTTATTGTGAAAACTTAATTTATCAGAAATGAATTTAATTTATAAAAAGCATTATTTATTCTTTTTTAGTATCGTAACCCCACCCCTCCTTATATAACGCTGGAGGCACTATATATCAGAAAACGCGATATAACAAAGGTCATAAAAATTGACGATTCATTTAACGAACACATTGATGATCAGTGTACCTATACAAAAAGATAAGTTTATCACCATATGTAGTAGGATTTTCTTCACAGAATCAAACGAAAATTAGTCTACCCTTTTTTTTCTTTTTTTTTTTAAATTTAAAAAAATATATATTTGAAAGCGTAAGCAGTGTTAGGACGCATCGACGTGTACTTTTAACAAACAAGAAGTACAGTTGTTACGAAATTATATATTATTTTATACACTGGAATCGTGGGGGAATAAAAATCACTAAAACGAAAAGATTTGCAGGAAACAATGGAAGAATTCGAAAATTAACAATTAATGAACAAACTACTTCCCAAGGGTTTCTATAACCCAAGTGCAAGGAGGAGAGCTCTTGAACTTAAAATTTGTCTTCTTTTCTTAAACTTGTCATTAATTGTCGGCAACTCTGAACAACCGGTTTCGTATGTGTTTACAATTTCGGTGCTCACTACCTTTTTATCACTACTGTTTTCTCTTCTCAATACCCATCGCCCCCATAAATTTAACGCCCCTTTTAATAGTCAAATCGCCCTCAGGTTGGGGACCAGTGGTTTAATTTATGTAACATTGGCGCCAGCTACGTTGTCTAGTGGTCAGAGAAGAAAATATTTAATTTTTTTTTTAAATTTGTGATGGCAAATGTAAAGAAACTTTTTTAAAGTCTTAATGTAATTTTTCGGGAGACAAAGGAAATACGCGAAATATCCGAATGAACGATGTAACGAGGTGCGATGTAACGATGGATTACTGTATAAGGCTTAAACTACTTAAGAATCCTAAATCTCTTAAAATTTAAAAAGATGTTTTCCTTTTCAATTCTTGAAGATTAAAAACCAGCTTCAAAACATCCCATTCGCGTCTTATCAAAATGCTTCCTTCTCCGATACTTTAATTTTTCTATTATGTTTAACCCATTAATGCCTAGCGTCCCTTTTTAGGGACGGTCCAAAAAAGGGTCTGAATTTCCCCAAAATGAACATTTCAACCAAGTAATAGTGTTCAATTAGTACCTTGGTATTGTTTCAATTCGTTATTAACAGATTGCAGCACATAACCATTGTAAAGTGTGTTCTGTAGCAGTTTTAATATGATCTTTAGCAAAAATTACATCGTTCACAATCTCAAGAAAAAAAAAAGCCAAGTTTTCAAAGTTATTCCCAGTTTCCCAGTTTATGTTAATTGCTGATTTAATTTCTTCTTATAAAAAGTCTTTTTAAATATTATATCGTAGGCAGAAAAAATTTTTAGTAAAAAAGTATGTACCCTCTGGGTTTATTGTAACTTTTAAGGGACGATTTTTCTTTCCTTAATAAAAAAATAAATTTTTAGATAATATTTTTTAAATTATTTTTCCTGTCCATTAAACAATGTTTGTAACCAGTATACAAAATATCTTTGGAAAAAAAAGTCAAGGCGCATTAATGGAATGAATTAAACTGTTGGTCTAAGAGAAGTGGGAGGAGCTAAAAGTGGAGAGCCTGAGCTAACATCATCTTTTTTTTTAAATTTCCGCGATTACTGTTTTCCACTCGTTTCCAATTCCGGGGGGAAGGGAAAGAATTTAATAATTTATATTAAAAAACTCAGCGTTCGAGACTTCACGTTTCATTTCTAATTAGGTGAGTGGATTAATTGTGAAAGGTGCAGAGAAGCGAGTTAAATTTCGGTGTTAATCCACAGAATTTCGTCTTTCCTCAGGAGGATTTTCATTTTCGCTTGGGATAAGGCAGGGTGTAACTTGCATGCGCTCAACTTCTTTTTGAGAGTTAAATATTAGTACTGGATGCACCGATTAATCGGCAGTACCGATTAATCGGCCATAATCAGCCACTTTGCCGATTATTAATAATCGGCAAAATTGGGCCGATTAATCGGCTGAAAAATACATATTTTTTAATATTATCCTTTAAAGTGTACCTTCACTAAGAAACTATGTGCTTGATTTTATTGACAGTAATAATAATCCTTTTAGTTGAAATTAAGTTTTTAATAAATTTATTCTCCTGCTTTGAATAAATATACACATAGACAATGTTGCAACATTTTTCATGTGCGCTAGTTTTCTCCTTAGTACTGTGTTAGGTAACCTCTAGTTTTCAAAGAATAAAAGTCTTGAATTAAATTGCTACTGATAATTAAAATTGAAAATTAAAAGTACTCCTAAATTGTGGAGTGCTCACCATAGACCCTCCCCCCTTTCTTTTAATTTTTATGTCCATTTAATATAATTAACAATGTATTAATGTAATATTATTGACAATAATATGTAAATCGGTTCTAAGAAATTTAATAAAATACTGAAATTATTTTGTGAAAACTAGGAAAAAAATAATCTTCTCAGAAATAAATTACTTACTAGTTCTAAACTCGGAATTGTATAAGAGCGAAAAAACAGTGATTGTGAAATCGTAGTATTAAAAACAATCATTCTTACCATTAATCGGCTCAGCCGATTAATCGGCCGATTATCAAAAACCGATTAATAGGTAATCGGTAATCGGCCAATTTGCTTATCGGTGCATCTCTAATTAGTACTATTTTCATATATTTACACTGCAAAAAATAAACTGTTGTTTTTACAGTTTTATAACTGGCAGCAGAGGTTCCAGTTTAAAACTGGAAAATGCACAGTAATAAACTAAAATTATCTGTTTTACAGTTTATTATTGTAAAGCAGCAATTTTACAGTTTAGAAGAGTAAAATTAGCAATTTTTAAGGTTTGTTACTAAAAAATTTGCCGTATTATACTGTAAAAACAACATCTATTTTTTACAGTGTGCATAAATCATGTATAAAATAAATATCTCTGGTATATTTCTCTGCCTCAGGTTCAGACTAACGTGCCTTATTCATATCAAGTCGATAGATATCGAAAAACATTTCTCAGCTTCTCTTATGTGAGAAAAAAAAAGTCAAACTTTTAACAATCATTATTTGACAGAGAAATAGTAAAAGAGTCACATTAAATTTATTTTGGTTTGCAACATTACTTCAGCCTGACATCCCTTCAGTGGATCGATAATATGAACACCAAGCATGCTTGGGAACTAGCCTTGGGGGTTCCGCGTTCTGCTGACCACCTAAGTGGAACATCTGTCTTGCACCCCTGAGTAAGGTCAAGAAAACAGATGAGCACAGTAGGCATTGGCCTTCATGGGCGCGGATGAGTTTAGTTTATGCGAAAATTGGTGCCGGCCACGTTGTCTAGTTGTCAGAGAAATCTGACTGGGATAGGGACGCCCTGGGCTCGGATCCCGGCTCGGACATGAATGTACTTTCTCTCTACTGTCTTTGTCCTTTCTTTGTGTGAAGTGTTGTTGCCGTGAATGGTTGCCTAGCCCTATAAATGGGTCCCTATGGCATGTGTACTGTGGAAGTCGGACTTCACGCCAAATTACGGTACAGATGAAAAAGAGACAGTAACGCACCCCAAATTGCTAACCTAGCTGGCACAAGACAACAACAATAGCATGTAACGTCAGTAACAAAACCTAGAAAAATCAAAATATGAAACTGTATCAACTATACTGCCGTGCTGCTAAGCACAAAAGTCGTATCTGCACTTTTTAACAAAATTGAGTTATCGCCACTAGGTGGCTCTTTGTGACGTATTTTACATAAATACAAAATTATATGGTTATTTGAGGACGGGAAATATTTTTAAAAAAATTCTGAAAAAGTTTCCTCTGAATCAAATACATGGTGGTACAAAACTTTAAAGAGTTTTATCTCAGTTTGAGCTCGACTTTAAATACCACTTTTGCGCTTAGCACGGTAGTATACCACAACCCCTCTCCCCTATGATGATATTCTGTAATAATTTCTTACATATAGCTTCCAAAAACTTAAAACTGCAATGCAAGGAAGTTACGAAAAAAAGTTGGGAAAAAATAGCAAATAAAAACCAATACATAAACGATGACACATTGACTCCCTTTTTTCCCTGTCACACTCGCGTGCTTGCAGAGGTGTGAAGAAAAAAAACTTCCGAAAAAAAAACTAAGGTTATTACACTATCAGTTCATGACCCTTTTTTCCTGCCACCTCCAGGGTGTCTAAACAGATTTTTCTTCTGTAAAGCAAGGAAGCGGGCGGACATGGGAAAAAAATGCCGCACGCGTGGTGTAAAAAAAATACTGTGTAAACTAAGATGCTAGAGGAAGAAAAAAAAATAGTTTTTTTTTTCTTCTTCCCCTAACCTACTCAACTCCGAGGGAAGGATACTAGGGTAGGGGAGCACGTGCCAGGGGCACATTAAGGTTAGTTACCTCCTCTCCCCCAGAAGCATAGAAGAGTAACTACCTGGGTGTAAGGAACTGTCATCGCACCTTGTAATCTGCGGTTGACTCGTAAAAAAAGAGGCCCGGCACCTTTTTGAGATTAAGTGCGCTGCGCTTCTGTAAAAGCTATTAAAAACCGATAAAGGAAATTATATACAGAGGCTGTTTTCTTAAGTGAATGTTGCTAGTGCCGATTTATGTTTGAGGTTTTAGGCGGGTATGAATAGCAATCATTTCCTTTCTTTCTTTTCTATTTGAGGTATCGGGATTTCTTATTGCTTTCACTTGACCGTCGTTGGTGTTCCTTGGATATTTCAGATTACCATGACGGCGAGAAAAAGTCTAGCTCGTGTTTTAAATATTTTTACAAAGAGACCAATTTTTGTCATCATGGTTACTAATCGTACTCTGGGGGGACGTCATTATTAATATAATTATTCAGTTATTCATTCTGGCAGATTGTACATCAAAAACTGGTGTTACATGTAAAATCACTTTATTTCATTAAATCCCCCATATAGATTTCTTTAAAAAGCAAAACTTCTCTCTTATATTAATGCAAAATTTTCCTAATTCCCATCATTTAAGATTGATAAGAAATAAAATACCATAACGGTATACTCTGTAAATATAATCTTTTTCACGAGTGTGTGCATGTTTCTAGCATTTTTTATTTATTCAATTTTTTTGATACTTGATTCCCTACGCTACTCAAAAACACAAATGGTTAGCAATATTATTTGTACATTTTTAATATTTTTTAAAAAGAATTTCTATTATGTAACATGCATCTACCAATTTGTATGTCTAAGAATGTTAAAATGAAATTCTATAATCTGGTTTCTTTGCTAAAGGCAGCGATGAAATGTCTCATTGAGGTCCAAAATAAGAAAAATATACAGAAAACTAATAATACTATTTTGATTCAATACATTATCAATATCTACCGAAAACTACTACATTAACTTGTCTACATAATTTTTTATTTATTCAATTTTATTAATTTTTGCTTCTCTACACAAGTGAAAAACAAATGAAGAGTAATATAGTATTGATACATTTTTTCTTTTTTACAAGAATTTTCATTATTTAACGTATGTCTACGAATTACTTGCATGTGTTCTAAGGATTTTTGAAAGGGAATTCTGTAATCTGGTTTCTTCGCTTAAAGCCACAATAAGATGTCTCATTGAGCTCCCCCCCCCCCCACACACACACACAAAATAAATAAAGTTGTGGTCTGAACAGCAAAATGGATAAACTTAATTTTGTATCAAAAAATACTACGTAATTCATCAAAACCATAAGCTTGAAATAAGGTACAGATTTCAGTTTTCGCAAAAGAGACGACAAAATTAAAACAAATAAAACAGGAGGAGAAAACTTCTGCAGAAGAAAGTTTAAGGTAGGGGAAGTGGGCAAAGTGAAATGATGAAATATTTACTGTTTTTAGCGCCATCTATCTGTTAATATTTTAACTACGTTGTAACACATATAATTCAGTCAAGAAAAAATTATCCTTGAAAATCAAAGCATATGAGACTGAAACATTTTTATACTCATATTTTAATTATTTACTGCAAGTCAAGAATTATTTCTGATGTTGAAAAATGATAAATTCTTGTTATTAACATTTTATAAATATTAAGTGAGACCTACTAATATTCGGAAAAATATGTATTTATTTAATTTAATATTACCCTTTTTTTTTCATTTTAAATATTTTGAAAAATAAGTCAAATGCATGAGGAATAAACACCAATAGTTCATTTTGTTTACTAATTCAATCACTTATTAAATCACTTACGTTTTCGTTTAATAATTAACTCATTCACAATCCTCCATTTAATAATTCACTTATTTTTTCACTCATTCACATGTTTTCTTATTCATTCACTCATATTTTTTCTAATAAATTCATCAATTAATTCATTTCCTTTATTGTTTTGTTGTCTATTCTTTTATTCTCTCATTCATTTGATAAAGCTGTTTTTAATAAACAACTAGAAATACTTCATTAAAAAATCTTTACTTTCACTTTTACCAAATGCAGGGGGGGGGGGGAATCAAAAATAAATTTTTGGAGCAGTTTGAGAGCAGGTTGAATTGAATTTTGGAGCAGCAATTTTATGTTTGGGAGCAGGTCCAAATAACCTTTTTAAATGGTTCACATCCATTCACATCCATCCACTGTTTAACATTATATCTTACAAATGCAATATATACATTTCACACATACACATATCGCACATCCAGAATGAAATGAATCCACATCTTAAAATAGCTGTTTTGAGAAAAATCGATTTGAAATTTTAAACTTTTTTAAATCCTTGCCCTGGCTCTAATAAATTATTACAACTAGCCAAACTTTCATTGCTTGGTTGATTCAAGGTTCTGTTAGGTGACTATGGTGTGCGTTTCCCGGCCAATTTTAAATAAGTCAGTAATTAATGAGAAGTGCCCCTTTCATTCTCCATTTTCGTGAAGAATGAAAGGGACCCACATTTCAAAATAGCTATTCTTATGGGCATCGGCATATACACCCTTTAATTTTTTTGCAGTTCTTGTCGTGACTTATTTTACATATCGCTGTTTCATTTCAGAACGATATTAAATCAAATTTTAATTCCTAATTATTTGACGCTAGGTTACATAATATTATTCTTCTTGTTCTAGAAAAATGAACCCTTCATAAATTGTGCACAAACAATTTATACTTAATAACAAACAATTAAAAAGAGTTTCATTTTAAAACAAATCAAAATTACGGTTTTCTTATAATTGGTTTAAAAAAATACTAACCATAATTTGCACCAATAACGCTCGGCGAACTCCTAATTTTCAAAGATATGCCCCTTTCAAACTCAATTCTCCCTTCACAATCGGCAGAATCGACAGAATGATAAGGGCATAAGGTGCTTTTTAGCTACGATTGTTTACTCTAGAAAAAAATGGGTCAGTTTCTCATGTAAGGTGTACTAAGGCAGGGCTCTCCAACCTACGGCCCGCGGGCCAGATCCGGCCCGCGAGCAGATTTTTTTCCGGCCAGCGGAAATAAATCTGTTTTTTCAACCCCCCCCCCTTTTTTTTAAATATTTTTTTTTCTTATTAAATTAATCAGAACAGTGACGATCTCATAGTGAATACGTCAAATAATAAATAAAAATCTATTCAAACTTTAATACAAAACTTTTTATTTATTTATTTATTTTATTTATTTTTTTTTGCTGAAATTGACAGCGTTTATCCAGATGTTCCTTACCGTTGTGAAGTTCGCTGGTTAAGTAGAGGCAAAGTATTGCAGCGATTTTTTGAACTTCGAGAAGCGATTGATATTTTTATAACTGAACTTTCTGACAGTGTATTTGTCTGGAAATTGGCTTTTCATGTTGATCTCACCACACATATTATTTTTTTGAATTTAAAGCTGCAAGTGAAAAACTCCTCAATTTGTGACTTATACTGGCATGTCAAAGCTTTCAGACAAAAACTCATGCTTTTCGAGAAGCATTTAGGATCGATGAACTTTGATCACTTTGAAAAGTGTAAAAACTTAGGTGCATGTTACTGCTTCCTTTCCCAAGGAATACGTTTTGGATATCATGTCTAACCTACGAGAAGTATTTAAGAGCCGTTTTGAATACTTTGACCGTGCATCAGATGATATCCAGATTTTTTCAAAACCCTTTTAACTGCGATATAGACAAAGTGCCTGCTGAAATCCAACTTGAAGTCACTTACTACCAACGACTCACTCAAGACTGCTTTGCAGGAATGCCAAAAAGAAGGTAATATACTTTCATTTTACAGTTCTCTCCCAGAAAAAAACTTTGAGAACACAAAAAATCACGCTCGAGTTATGTTTTCTCTTTTTGGGTCTACCTACAAGTGTGAGCAGACATATTAAAAAATGAAGCATATTAAATCTAAGTACAGATCCTCTTTATCAAATGAACATTTAAAATCAACTTTAATGACCGAAACTACAAAGTTTGACCCTAAATGGACTGAAATTTTAAAAGGCAAACAAATGCAATCTTCTCATTAAAGATTGTCCTAAGCGTTGCACTTGCTCTGTCCTCATTTATTGTTAAGTTTCTTATCAACATTAATGCATAAAATTCATTTAATAAAATTATATACATTGCAAGGATTTAGTTTTTAGTCTCGTTTGGCTTTATACATTTTTTGGCAAAATACATTTTGTGGGAAAAAATGACTTATTTCAGTTTTCTGAACTGCTCTCTAAATTGTACGAGTTTCCTTAATGTTACAAAAAAACCATCTGAACTGAACTATTTTTGGACCTTTCCCCCGCCTCGGTTCCAAAAATTTTCAATTTGGCCCCCGAGTAAAAAAGGTTGGAGACCCCTGTACTAATTATGCTTTTTAAAGATATTTCCAAAAAATGCATTTTTTGAGATGTGCCCCTTTCATTCTGGATGTACAATATCTACTTCAGAATCTTTTCCGAAAATTTAGATTTGACAAAAATATCCGTAGGGGGTTAACATTAATCACATCCACAGAAATGTGTCTGGATCTTATGAAATTCAAAAGTTAATAAATTACTAGCTGCCAGGGCAGCTAGATTAGCTTCCTGCGGCATGCTGATGCATAACGTCCCCCCTCTCTAACTTTTACCTCATTCTGAAATTATATTAATTGATATAATTTAATGTTCATTCGATTTCAAGTCATACCACGCACGTGGCCCGGCGTTGCACGGGCACTTCGTGCCCTGAAAGTAGTGAGAAAAAATTTTAAAGAAACTACTCCCCGCCAAGGCGGCTCGCTTACAGGCGCTTCACGCCTTTACTTTTTTCCTATATAAAAAAATCATTCGAATTATTGAGATGCTTCACGTCTTCAAGATGGTGAGGAAAGTTTCAGTAAGTTCAGGTCGCTCAAAGAAAAAAAGCAGATATAGATACTCAGTTTTTAATATAAGTAGATGGCTCTTCAACAAATAAATGTTTCAAAATATTACCAGTAGCTAGCGATAAAAATTCTACGTAAGTGGTCCGCTTATGAGTTTCGTGTTTGATTTAGTTAAGCCTTCATTCAAAATTCTCATTATCATTGTTATCACCGTTTCATAGCAACGACGGTTTGCAAGAATGGATTTCATATTTAATCATTTATTAGGCTTAATCGCTTTAAATTTGACTACTTATTAATTGATATCTTCGCTAATTGAAATCGTATAATTATATCAATTGAAACTAAAGAAGCTTGAAAAATTACCTATCTATCGGTACCTGGTTCGACTTTCAGTTCATTGGCGTTCAGGAGAAAGAAGCGTGACATAGAAAGATAGAAAGATAGTTAGAAAGAAAGATAGTTAGAAAGAAAGATAGTGAGAAAGATACTCAGTTTTTAATATAAGTAGATATTTTATCGTTATCGGAATAAAGTTATTTTTTAGAAACGAAAAAAAAAAAAAAAAAAAAGAACGAGAAAAGATACTTTAGATGAATTTATAAACTGAAACAAAACATAACTAAATGCTAATAGAACAAAAACCTAATCAAAGTTGTAAACAAATTCTACAATTAAAAAAAAAACAAATTTAAATTAGCTTTGATTAAAATAAATTCTAACTTGTAAAATGATCGAAATATTTACAACATACGTACAAAATAATTGGAAGTTCAAGCACAAATGCAATTTTCAAAAACTATTCTCTTCAAAGTCAAAGAAATTTCTTAGATAAAAAATATTACAAGGAGTAATTATTAACAAAACACTTGTTTTATTCATTAAAATATGCATTTCAATGCATCAGTTGGTAGCTTATTTCTACGTATATTCTAATACTGGATGGAAGATCTAAAAGGCAATGCTAATTGAAGTTTTAAATAATAATAATACATGTACAATTAAAATTAATTGAATTATAATAATTGAAAAAGTTTTAGGATGCAAAAGGATTGACATTTTAAGAATGACGTGTGATTATCAAAGCACGTGTACGTTACCCATGATTCCAAAACATAGGTTTTACTAAAATGAACTGGAAATTATAAAAGTTAATAATCAGAGAAATTCTTTTTTTCTTAAATTATCTTAAATGCATAAAAAAATAACAATAAATATATTAGGTAGAAAAGTACTTTCTCATTAAACATATGTTTAACTCGTTAAAATTTCCAGTTCAATGCATTAGTTTGGGAGATTTGGCTAAAAGAAGGGTGTCTTCTGCCAAAACTGGCTGAACTGCGATGAAACCGTTCATGATTTTATGACACTGCTACCTACAGAGGCGGATCCAGAAATTTTTGTAATGGGGGTCAAGTTTTAGTGGCTAGTGTTTGTTATCAGTTAAGAGGGAAGGAACACGAAGGATGCAAAATTTAAGTTATCTTCAAAGCTTCATACAATATTGTACAACAAGTAATATTTTTATAATATTCTGTTAAATTAAACATTTATTTATTTTGGTCAAAATTTTTACCTGGAAAAATTTAAATTTGCAATTCATAAACGTTCTACATGTAATCAATTACGGAATTGTAAAATTCTTAAAATAAGTAAAATTTAGCTTTTCTAACATATTGCAAATGTACAATTTTTGTTTGAATGAAATCAAGTCAGATAATGGCTGTGCAGCTGATAAAGTGTTTCTTATCACAGGGGGTCAGATTACCCTTTGATCACTCCTTGAATCCGCCATTGACTGCCGAAAATCAGTACGTATAAAAAAATTTCTGATTGGAAAACTTTTCGGCGGGCTATTATCTATAGAAATTCTAACATTTTATTGCCGGCCGCAAGCTGGATAATAATTGGAAAATTTCACCGTTTTTGAAGCAGAATATACACTAGGTGGCCAAAAGTATCCGGACACTTTCAAAAATTCACATTTTTACATATAGCTCGAGAAATAAGTGATCAATTGCTCTTTAACTTTAGTCATACAAAATATAGGCTTCACCGAACATTTCCAAGTTGAAATTAAATTACCCTTGCATTTGGGGGACGACAAGAAGGGGGTTGAAAGAAAAACCGCTTTTTGACCATAACTCTTCGAAAATAGCTCGGAATAAGCTATCAATTTCAGTAATTAATTAGCATACTATGTATAATTACTGTACAAATTTTTATGAACGTACCACTCTTACTTCTGAAGATATGAAACAGTTTTGAAAAAACGGCAATTTTATTTGAAGGGTTTTTGCTCGTAACACGCAGAATTTTTGATCCAACCTTATCACAACTTCAGGAAATATGACAAAATACAAGAGAAAGAACATACTAAAACGGTAAATAAAAATATTAAAAATTCGATGAGATATGAACGTTAAAAGGAAATAATTTTTCACGGCGCATGCGCGAACGACAGAAATTTATAACTACAAAAATATTGTAGCCTGATTTATACTGCATCTTATAAAAAAAGTTCCAGTTGAATATCATGAAAAATGAAAAAGATATCAGCGATCTAGTGAGCTGTATTTCATTCATTCGCAAGCAAAACATAAATCGCAAGGGGTTGTCCACAAATAGTGTGGTGACAATCGATCATTTTTTTTCAATGTTAAATTGTATACAGTTTGAAAATTTATATTCGGCATTGTAGTCACATTTCGTTTATTCGGCCAAAAAGACCTTATACGTAGGTGGCCAAAAGTATCCGGACACCCTCTGAAACGTTGGTTTTGAACGACGACGCAATAACCTTCAATTTAAAAATAGCTCTTTGTGGACAGACCCACACTATTTAGATATTGTAGGCGAATGAATGAAATACAGCTCACTAGATCGCTGATATCTTTTTCATTTTTCATGATATTCAACTGGAACTTTTTTTATAAGATGCAGTATAAATCAGGCTACAGTATTTTTGTAGTTATAAATTTCTGTCGTTCGCGCATGCGCCGTGAAAAATTATTTCCTTTTAACGTTCATATCTCATCGAATTTTTCATATTTTTATTTACCGTTTTAGTATGTTCTTTCTCTTGTATTTTGTCATCTTTCCTGAAGTTGTGATAAGGTTTGATCAAAAACTCTGCGTGTTATGAGCAAAAACCCTTCAAATAAAATTGCCGTTTTTTCAAAACTGTTTCATATCTTCAGAAGTAAGAGTGGTACGTTCATAAAAATTTGTACAGTAATTATACATAGTATGCTAATTAATTACTGAAATTGATAGCTTATTCCGAGCTATTTTCGAAGAGTTATGGTCAAAAAGCGGTTTTTCTTTCAACCCCCTTCTTGTCGTCCCCCAAATGCAAGGGTAATTTAATTTCAACTTGGAAATGTTCGGTGAAGCCTATATTTTGTATGACTAAAGTTAAAGAACAATTGATCACTTATTTCTCGAGCTATATGTAAAAATGTGAATTTTTGAAAGTGTCCGGATACTTTTGGCCACCTAGTGTAGTAATCTTTGTCATACTTTGAGAAACTTTGGAATTTTTTTTAAATACAAAACATAACATTTTTCATTTTCGGAGCAGGTAGGAGCAGAATCCCCAATTTTACCGTTTTTGGAGCAGAATGTAGCAGGATTTCAAAATGGTAGCAGTTGGGAGCGATTGGAGTACATTCCCCCCCCCTTCTGCCCACGAGGGGAAAAAATATAAGTAAAAGGTATCAATTTCTCAAGGTTGTGGGATTATTTTTTGCAGCAGTTTTTCCACGAAATTTCAAAGGATCATCATTGTATCTATCAATCACACAGACTTTAAAGTCCATTGAAGTCATCGCGAAGCCAGCATTTAGACATCGGCCAGAACAAATATTTTGGGGCGAAATTGATCAATAGGTAAGTTTCTAGATTTCTCATAATAATAATAATAGCATTAATAATAATAATATTAATAATAGTAGTAACATAAAAATAATAACATTAATAATTAATGTTGTTGTTTCTGATCCCAAGCTGGCAAGACAAAGATCAAACCAGCTTCATGAGTCTAAAAACCATTAGAAAATCTAAAAACAGAAGAGGTTTAGAAAACACCTCGCCCAAATTAAAGCCTATACAAATTAAAATATACTCAGGTGACGCCTGGACACATAATAATTAATAAATAAATAAACCGCAGCCAAAACAAGTGTTTTAAAATAACAGTATTAAACGTTCTAAAAGTTTAGAATATTAAAAAAAATAAAATAGCTTTAACAAATAGACGATGTATTTTTGCATGCTTCATAGGGGGTGGGGAGGGGGGAGCACTTTCGCTTTTGCTGGTTAATTGATTTTATTTCCATTTTGTGAGAAAGGGAAAACGGCAGCGCCTCCCTGCTCTAGAAATCAGCGCAAAACCTATTACATATTCTCGATTTTTAAGAACAAGGTGAATGACGAATGCTGAGAAAGGGGCTATCCGTAAATAGTACAAATTTTCCCATCATTTTTGACGATATTTGTCACATATCAAACTACTTTTCATGAACAAATACTTAAACAAAATATATAAAAAGCTTTTTAAATTTAAAGACTTTTTCTATCAGCTTGATTCGCACTAAAAAGTATGAAATAAAATAAATATATAATTTCTTGATGACGACTTAAAAATTTCAGTTGATCTAATTATATCTTTATATGTTGCTTAATTCTAAAGCAGCAAATGACATTTGAGAGACAAAGCTGTAATGCGACTACTCGTCTTAAGACTTTTTCTGTGGGACGGAGGTGGTTGTTATATCGAGCGACGACTGCATTTGTTTATTTAATGCTTGTCGTGTTCGTTCATCCTTTCCCACTACCATTCAATTTTGCACAAATTCGTAAGTTAATTTAATCACACACGATAGTATCGAACCTCGAACCGCGTACAGAGCAAAGCAAGCGCTTTGACCACAGGACCAGTGAAGACACAACCTTCGTTAGGTTCATAAGACTTCAAGAGCTGTGGGACCGATGAAAGCAGAAGTGTCGTACTTTTCACCGGGCGGAATTTAACCCGGCAACCGGAAGCTAAGTGTGAAATTGATGACAGGGGAAGTAAGAAGAGAAATAGTCTTTAAAAATGCGTAATGTCACATTTCTTGTTGTCCCTTGTCACAAACTCACAATTTCACATAGACCCCCCCCTCCCCTCTAAACGTGTCATCAGGTGTGGATAGCCCCATCCCAGAAATAAAAATAACCTGCGGACTTTTGCGCGTGACGGTATTTCGGAAAACTTATCTATTTACAAACCAAGAAACTATCAACAGGTGAGGCTCAATGGTTCTGGGTGGTTAAACACAATAGCTTACTTTTTAAATACATTAATCCGGACTAATAAGGGATGCAGAGTGGTCCGAATTAATGAGAATACGGATTAAACAAAATAACCCATGAATTGAGCAACGCGGTACACAAACAAACTATCCTTATTGTCTGATTTTCTTAGGTAAAACCTTCCGCGTATTTACGCATGCGTCAGGTCTTCTCTGATTTTACCAAAATAGGGGTGATAGGTAAGATAACAATCAGGGGAAGTGTAATAGGAAGCATTTTGAGCCGTATCAAACAACGTAGAGAACGATGCTAATTTCAAACACATAGTTTAGTGGAGTATGTCAAAAAGAACAGCAAATACAAGTTTTAAAACTTCGGAAAGTTCCCACCCACGACCCACAACCCGTGACCCCTTTTTTGAGTGGAATGGTTCGCGAGTGCTTGGCGCGGCTCTCAATTACGGACAGTACACAGTAAAGGCTGTATTATGGAATTCAAGAGGATGGAGTATAAAACTACATAGAGAAAATTTATGTACATACCCAATTTGTACTAGGCCTTCAAAGTACATCATTGTCCTAATTCGACGTTTTTTGATACATACATACATCTAAATGGCTGTTCCAATTAAGCAAATTCCGGTTTAATTGGGGTCTGGATTGATGAGGGTTTATTGTACAGTAATAAAAGCTAAATACTACTAAATATCTGTGCTTCGATTATCTGTTGCGATATAGTACTATTAGCAACGGGTAACATTCATTTTAAAATTGATGAGTAAATGTAAATAAACAGGTAAAAATGTTGAGTAAATAGTACCATTCGTTACGCAAATATTGTCGATTGGTGATTACGTGCTGATATACAGGGCTAACGAGAGGCTATATTAGCCTAGCCAGAAACAAGGGACCCGTCCTGCTCGTCGTTTTTCTACGGAGCGGGGGGGGGGGTAAAGATCATATTTTCAATTCTAAATTATTCCAAAAAGCAAAAATCAAACCCACAGTTAAAACTGCAAGATACCTTAAAAGATGGAACGTTGTAGCTCCAGAGACATCCCCAGAAGGGTGCCTCTTAACCCCCTTTTGCACCCTTGAAGGTGCCATTGGTCTCCACGTGGCACCAGTGGGGTGCCATAAATCAGCCATAGGATGCCATATAGCGCCAAATGGCACCTTCAAGCATAGGCGACTGGTGCACCAAAAAAGTGGGGGTCAAAATAAACGTATGCGTAGGGGGTGGGGGGCTAGGAGGCAGCACCTCTGAAGCTTTTTTTTTAGAATTTTGTTACACTATTGAATTATAACACTATATGTTTTTATGACTTATTTAAAAAATGCGAAATATGGCCTCAAAAATTAAGACTGATGGCTACCGTAGCCTTCCGATTCTAACTTCTACTCTGATGAAACAACTTGAAAAAAGTTCATTTTTTGGAATTTGCAGATTTTATTTTAGTAAAACAAATTAATCCACTGAGTAAAAAAGAATTTCAATTCATCATTAGTTTTTTACTCTGAAAAAGTGAGAGAGCAGGACCCCTTCCCTTTCGAAAGTGAGGGGGCAGTCGCCCCCCCTTGCCCTCTGTACGAGTCGCTCATGCCTTCAAGGGTGCCATAGAGAGTCAAGTGTTACCCTTCATGGGGTGCCTCTTTGCAGTGATTGGAAAAACTACATTTCTTTTGTAGCGAACTACAACTACAACCACTTTGTTGTAAATGTAGTTAACTACAACTACAACTACTTTTTCTTTAAATGTAGCGACTACAAACTACTTTTGAGTTGTAGTCGCTACTTCGCTACTTTAAAAAAAATGAATAAATAAATAAAAAGCATACACCGTTTAAGGATTGACCGGAAAAATTCAAAAAGTGGTTTACATGAATAAATTAACTCATTTGAATATGGAATAGAACTAGGAATTGTCCTTGAATTTATTTGTTACTTTTCCCCTTTTTTGTTCCTTTTTTGACTTGGCTAAAATTTGTCCTTTTTAGAATTTTTTAAACAATTTTTACGAATATTCGCCACAAGATAGAATCCAAAAGTTGAAAGATTGAAAGAATTCAACCTTCTTGTTTTTTTTTTTTTTAATTTCTTGCCAGGGAATATTTAGGAACATAAATATTATTTGAAGGATTATAAAATTATGATGCCAAATAAACCAATGACATCAAACAAGTAGAATGTATTTCGTAAAAATGATGTATCTAAGGAACAGCTCATTACTTCTCATTGCGTCCGCAGCCGTATAACTCGTGCAAGATTTGCACCAGTTAGAGTCAATCAAACCTTGTTTTTTTCCTTCCTTTTTTTTTTTTTTCATTTTTTTTTTTTTTTTAATTTAAAAGTAGTTTCCAGCAATCGCTACAAACTACTATTTTTTTTATCGCGCTACTCACAACTTTACTTTTTTTAAAAAGTAGTGCGCTACACTACAAACTACTAAAAAATGTAGCTACTACAGTAGTTTCGCTACTTGTAGCGCGCTACTTCCGACCACTGCCTCTGGGGCTACAACGTTCCACCTTTAAAGGTATCTCGTGCAACCTGTAGCTTAAACAGTGCATTTTTATGTATTTACATTCATTTCCCAAAGCCTGGGAGGGGAGAAATTGACACCCCTCCCCCATTGATGCCCGAAATGACGGGTCTGGGCCACAGTCTTTTGAGCATCCGGCTCGGATCCGGCGTTGCATAAGTTTTCTTGCTTTATAAGGGTTGGGGCCCGGAGACCAAAACTGATAAGTCCCGCCGCGTCTCTCGGCGGCGCTGACAATATGCGTTTAAAACAAATCATAATTGCTAAAGAATTCAAAAGAAACTAACCTGTTTATTGCAGCCTGTGATCCAGAGTCCATGCAAAAGATATTCCTTTAGGATATCGTATGGAAAACCCACCCACTCTTGGCCAACAGGGCCAACTCACTTTTCACGACAGCTAGAAATCGAAAGCTTCGTTGTACCAAAACAAGGAATTTAAAACTGAAGAAACCCTTTTAGTTGTTATTTGTCGAATTAGTGACTCGTCCTGCTCTGCCATTGGTTGCCCGACGACGCGTCATTTCCTTTTTCCCACGTTGAAAACTTTAATGGCCACTCACGCATCAATTGTTTTCGTCCAACCTCGCTGTTTGGACTTCTTGAGCCATTACCATCATTTTTTACTTGTTTGTTTATTTTTTTAATGCTCAGGCATTTTGGTACGTGGTCCATTAACCGCAGATTCGCTGTATCTTATCCAGCTTCCTTCGCGTGACAAGCTTCGCATGAGTGATTCTCGTTTGGTCCACCCTCATCTCATAGCTCTTCTTCTCAAGTGACATTGATCCATTGCACATTTTCTGCTTGTAATTGAGCAGGTGAGCCCAAAAAGAGTATCGCGATAATCAAAACGTGATCTGTAGGTGGATTATTCATTAGCCAATTGAAAATAGATCTATAAAATATTTTTAGGAAAAAAATAGAGCAGACTTCAAAACTTCGGTTAAAAATTGCTTTAAAAAGTTTTTAAAAAATTTATTCTTTGAACACCATCGATACTACTTTTAAACATAAGTTTCGAAGTAGTAGCTTTGAGAAATACTTAAAAATAAGATGCTAAACTTAAGAACTATACATGTATATGTTATACCGAAGGATTGGTATTCAAGATTTTTTTTTTCTTTGTTTAAAATTTTCTGATTTCTTTCTTCCCTAACTAAGAAATAATTTGCAAACTGTCACAGCGTCGCGCTCTTTCTATTACCTGGCTGAGTAGTTAATTTTGTTGACAGCTTAAAGATGCTAAAACTGCGGCTAAATATACAAAAATAGCAGGGACATTAAAAAAGATTTATATGGTACAAATTTTAAGTCAGAGTTTTCTTTAAGTTAAAATTGCCCATTATGTTAAAAAGCAAATTCAAGGTGAAGTAAGGATTTTGTATGCGCTCCCCCTTCCTCTTTTTATTATTAACGTTACGAAACGTAATCCTTATACGTAAAAAGGGTTACCGCAGCAACTTCTTTACGTTAAAAAGTGGCAAATATTGGATTACGCAGTATTTTTTTTCATTCAAAAATTTTTTCATTATCATTTTAATACGTTAAGTTTAGTTACGTTAGTTTTACTAATTTTAGAAAGTTTTCAACGTGTTCTGAACTTGAATTAACATTTGAAGGGGCAAGTGGATTATGGTGATACGTGGCAATTTTTTAAATTTCTAGAAAAAGCTTTCAAAAAATGTGTCATTTTTTTTTCTTTTTTTAATGGATTTTCCTTACCGGGTAAAACGGGGTCATATTCTTAGTAACCATTTCTGTAACTAAGGTGACATGATATTGATGGACTTATCACCTTCATCCATGGTAAAAAGTAAGTTTCAAAAATTGTCACACGTCACCTTTATCCACTTGCCCCTTCATTTTATCATACGGTTATTAATACGAAGTAACAAGCTTTCAACAAATAATTCTAAATGTTCCGAAAAACTTCAGTTATCCCCCTACCTATCCAATAAAATTGGGTCGGAAGATCTGTGAAGGATAATGAGATTTCTACTGCACTCCAAACTGAAGCAGGAAAGACCATTTTACACAGGTTGTTGATGGAAATTTTACAAACATCTGCAAACTGACAAAGAATTTGGCACCAAAATCTGATGAAAAATTTACGATGTTCACCCAAGTTGTCGCCAAATAACAATGAGCCAGTGTAAAACGAAAAATTTCTCTATCAATTCCAGGCAAATATCGTGCCAGACAATTTTTTCCCCAAGACTATAATATTAGTTCTTTTTATTAGATTACATGTTATGCTTCTTTGATGTAATTTTGAATTGTAATTTTTGATGTTAAAATAATCTGAATTTGATAATTGGTCATTCCCAAATTAAATGTGTCATTATCTCAATGTTTTAATTTTATAAAAAATTATATATTTAAATATTGTCAGGGGTGATTGTGTTCCGGTATTTTACCGGATTTCCGGTATTTTCATGATAGATTCCGGTATTTTCATATTCGAAAATACCGGAAGTAAAATATTTTTAATTATGCTTTTATCTTCCCACCTCCGGATTTTTTTTCTTTTTCGAATTTTCGATGATTATGCCGATAATTATTAATAATATTCATCAAATAGAAATGTTCAGATGTAAATTCTAAGTGTTTTTTTTACCTTACTAAATTACCTTATTTGCATTCGATATAAGAATCAAATTTTTCTCACTTTTGATGCTTATTCCCCTTAGTTAGGAGACAAATAAATGAAATGTAACAAATGCAACTTTCATCGCTTTATAAATGCTTTCGCACAACAAATAGCAATTCTGTTAGACTTTTGCTTTCGCCTTAAAATATTTTTTTGAAGATAATTGCTCATCACCAGCTCAAAAGTAACTTTGTTACTCATTTACAATTTAATTAAATGCATGTACAATATTTTGACTAAAAACTATTTGAATATATGAAATGTGTTAGTTTATGAAAGGAAATTAATTATTACTAGGTGTGCTTAGTAATAGGGGCCTTGGTTTTAAAAAAACACTCCACCTCCCCCCCCCCGCCCCACTTTTTCTTTTAAACTTTCAGGTATTTTTTTGTGAACTCACAATCACCCCTGTATTGTATATATACATCTCGAAGTGTTGTTTCGAACATTCGATCTTGTTCTTTTTCTATTCCAATTTTGAGCTCATTTTTCACGTAAATTTTATAAAATCCGGGAGAAATATGTCATATATACATTTAAAAATTATGTCATTCGAAAGGTTGGAGTTTTCTGCTAAAGTTCGAAGTTTTACGAGCATTAGAATAGCTATAATAATTGTTTAAAGAATCCCGGAATTCAAGGCTTACCTTGAGCAAGCCAAGCGTTTCTAAATGGTTAAGCCTGAGAATAAATTCAAAAACTATGGCAGAATTAAATTTATTTTCTCTACGGAAATACTATTATCTTTTGTTTTGTTGCTACGAATGTGTCTTTTAGCTCCTTTGATTGTTTTTTTTTTTTAATTTTTTATATTTTTTTAAACACATTTTTTAAAACCTTTATTTTACAGCGTTCCAAGCCCTTCTGTCTTATTGCAAATGATTTAACTTGAAATATTTTCACTGTTAAATAAAAAGTCGTCTGCATTTATTTTCTCAGTTTTAATTTAAATTATTGTTTGATTGCCTTACATTTTAATGGATTGAAGAATTTATTCATTAACGATTCAATTGACGATTTTATTTAAATCGTCAATTTCTTTTGGAATGGATGTTGCATGTGCGATTATTTTATCTGTGTCTTTAAGGCAGGGATTCAAGTGAAACAGGCAATCGCAAATTACAATCGCGACTGGAAATGAATTACATTAGAACGTTTCTTGATAAAAACATCGTGACGTCAGCGTGACGTTTGCCTATGAAAAACGAGCTAGATAAAACGTCACAGCCTACTTGGCGAATAAGAGGAGATTGCTGAGTGCTTGTGAGCTCTTATTGGCTCCACCCGTAGTGACGTCATGCCAATTTAAGTTGATGATAATGTAATTCACTTCCAGTAGCGATTGCAATTCGAAGCGATCGCAGTGCTGTTTCACTTGAATCCCTGCCTAACTTAAAAGAATTAGCTACGCGGCCGTGCTAAGTCGCATCTGCACTTTTTAAAAAAATTCGAGTTATCGCCACCAGGTGGCTTTTTGTGACGTATTTTACCTAAATACAAAATTATATGGTCATTTGAGAACGGGAAATATTTTTTAAAAAATTCTGAAAAAGTTTCATCTGAATCAAATACATGGTAGCGCAGAAGTTTAAAGAGTTATATCTCAGTTTGAGCTCGACTGATGCAGATACCACTATTGCGCTTAGCACGGCAGTATGGTGGTTTCGAA
The DNA here is from genome assembly GCA_038373865.1 of Uloborus plumipes. Classification (NCBI taxonomy): domain Eukaryota; kingdom Metazoa; phylum Arthropoda; class Arachnida; order Araneae; family Uloboridae; genus Uloborus; species Uloborus plumipes. Next base: position 22,127 of record JAXGGA010005547.1, read on the forward strand.
TGGTTTTAAGCGTATTTTAATGAGATGATTCTCTCTTTGGTTAAGGAAGTTTTTACTGGTAGTTGTTACTATGTAAGGATTTTCTCATTGCTTCATAGAATATACTTGGAGTCTAGGTAAAGTTATGTGTATATTTTAATTAACCAAACAATAACTTTCTTTGTATTTTGCAGACGGATGGAAAATTTATACGCGCTCACATAACTTCTTTTTTAAAGCTTTATTGCGCGAGCACAGCCGTACTGGAACAGCTATAGTTGACAAATAAAACGCTTATAATAACGCTTATATATAAAACGCAGTAAAACTCAAAGAAGGCTTTAAAAAGTATTTTTAATTTTCACTCTGGGTCATTCCATAGAAATGTCAACCTCAGCCGAAGAAATAAAAGTACCGAAGTTAAAAAAGTAACAAAAAATGAATAAAAAAATAAAAATCGTACAACATAAGAAGTTTAAAAAAAATGGAAAAGTATTGTAATTATCACTGAAATTAGCCATAATAAATAGTTTGTAGTGTGTTTACTGCTTGTTATTCGATGGTTATACGTTAGTCACACTCCATCTTGAGTAAAAGGACACTTAAGACTAAAAAAAAATTAGATTTAATAAATGTGTTTTATGTTTTTAAAAGCCAACTTTACACATTTTTCAAATATATCATTCAATTTTTAACACATGCTTAACTTTGAGAAATTTTTGCCACACAACATGAGCATTCATTTTTAGGGTTGCAAAAATGCTACTTTAGTCACGATGCCATTTTGGTTGAAAAAATATCTACTGTCAGTAATTTTGTTTTAAATTCTTAGCAGAAATGATACATAGGTACATTGTACATTGTAAATCCACCAGCATAACTAAAAATATTTCTTATCCTTTAAGTTACAAGTAAAAACAGTTACAAAATCAGCTCTGAATGTTACGTTAGTCACTATGGAATGACCCCTCTTGATTTTTTTTTCTGCAAATAGCAAAACTTAGTTGTGATTATATGTAAGATCCAACAATAAGAATATTTTTTTTGTTTTATTTCGCTTCTATTGCGTTTCAGTTACGGGATGCTAAAAACGATAACTAATCGATACATTTGGATAACTTTTAAAGATAAGCTATATTAAGTAACAAATACACCTTCCTTCTTATCAACTGACGGAAGCATGAATTTTATTTTTCGTTTTCTTTAAACATTAAATACTTGTCTCTTACGTAAACAGCATGTTATATTCACCTGTCAATCTCAAAGACGCATTCAGATAAAATATTGATGAACTACACTATTAAAAAAAAACATTTGGATTTTGCAGTATAATACTGGCAACTGAGGTTCTAGTTTAAAATTGTAAAATTAACAATAATAAACTTAAATTAGCAGTAATACAGTGTCTTAAATGAACTGTCCCGATGTCGAACGATTTTCATAAATTTTGGCACACAATTAGTTTGCTACATGGAAAGAGCACCTCAAAGCGTTTTTTCCAAAATTCGATTTTGTTGTTTTTTTATTCTAATTGAAAGCTCATTTTTCACATAAATTTGATAAAATATAGGGAAGAAATACTTCAAATACATTTTCGAATTTTACGCTATGTAAAAGCTTGGAAGTTTTTTCGTTTAAAATGATGTTTGTTTGAAGTTTTTACGAGCATTATGAGAGCTGTAATTATTTTTAGAATCCCGGAATTCAAGGATTAACTTGAGCAAGCCAAACGGTTCAGAATGATAAAGCTTGAGAAAAAAAAAAGTTGTGGCGCAATTAAACTTATTTTCTCAACGGAAATTAACTTTTGTTTTGTTACCACAATTACATCTTTTAGCTCCTTTGTTTCATTTTAAATTAAAAAAAAATCTTTCATTTTATTTTACACCGATTCAAGTCATATTGGAATTGAGAGTAAGTAACTATAAGTTTATCAGTAATAAACTACATTGTACATGAATTTATTTTTGAAATCAGCCATAAAAGTCTTAATTGAGTTACACAATAAAATCCACATCAGTAGACCATAAATTTCGCAGTATTTTCCGATTTTTGTGTGAAAGGTTTATATCTATTATTGTCGCTTTGCATGACCGAAATTTTTGTTTTTGTAGTTTGAAAATTTCAGAAAAGGAAAACATTAGATTTTGTATACATTCTGATTTCTACTCTACATGCATGAAAATACTACTGTTTTCCTTTTTCAAAGTTTTTACTTTAATAAAGGAATGATTTCGGCTAGGAAAAGCAACAGATAGAAATAAACCTTGTACATGAAAATCATAAGTTACTGTTAAATTTGTTTTTTTTATTGCAATTACTATTAATTTTAATGCCCACTGTAAAAAGCAATGCCAACTGTTTATAGAATACAGCAATTGAGAGAGGAAAAAGTGGAATTTTTCATTTCCACAAAAATTTTCAGCCTCAAAGATGTACCCAAGAGAGGTGCAAAAGGATTATTCATTTTTTTAGAAAATCACGTACGTATTTCTTCATTTATTAATTTATTTAGATGCTTTTACTTAATAAAAGATTAAATAAGTGAATAATTAACTCATTTTCTTATTCATTCCTTATTCCTTTCTCACGTATTAATTAACTATTTACTTCATTTATTTATTTGTTTATTTTTCATTAATAATTATATTTTTCGTGTATTCAAGCATTCAGTTGATGAAAATTACTGTTAATCGTCGAATAGAAAATTTTTCATCACAAAAACATTTTGTTTTTCACTTTGTCCTATAATTTTTTGAGGTGAGAATTTTCCACCTTTTTTTTTTTTTTTTTGAAAGTACAAAATAACTGCCGAAGATGAAAAATAATATTTCAACGTAACTTGTATTACAAAATACATTATTCCTCCTTTGTGTACACTAATTTTTAGAAGAAATTTCCCATTTTTTCCTTTTGAAGCAGGTAAGTAAACTTAATTACTTCACTTTGCCCCACATTCCCCTATATGGCTCCAAATTTCACTTCTCGTGCTTTTCAAATTGTAACATTGAACAAAGCAATCAGCTTTATGGGCCGGATGCGACCCGCTGGCCGAAGGTTAGCAACACTGGTGTAAGAAATTATATGCTTCGCTAGGTGGCGCAATGAGTTCGTTGGTATCATAGAGCGCATGAGGTCGGAAGATTATTAGTTGTCTCATAAGATAAGACAATCGTGACCGAACAGCGAGATAATAATTTTCAGAATATTTCTTGACCACTATTCGGGAGAAAGAGAAAATTGGCTGGTTATCATATTTAACTGTGTCATTTTGTAAAAATAACTTTGTTTATGAATGATTGAAATTTATTGCTCTCCAATTTTGCTTGATGACAAACATGGAAAAAAAATCGCGATGGTTCCATTTCAATCAGCTCGTATTAAACTTATCTTTCTAAAAGAAAAGGAAGAAATTAAAGAAAGAAACATTTTTTATCTTTTGTTCATTTTTAAGCAGTTAAAATATTTATTGTTCATTAACGTTGATAATTATAAGTTATAGCTCATTTGAACTCACTAATACGTTCTGGAGAGCAAAAAGAAGAAGGATTAAAAAAAATAAATGATTTGAATTTTAACACCTTGTGAGTGCACTGCACCCACAGACTGCCGTAGAATGACTGCCAGGGTCTTTTAGCAAGCCTTCAGTCGGAGTCGGTGTCCAAATTTATTCAAGACACCAAAACATTACATACAATAAAACTAGTAAAAAGAAAAATAACATGGTACAATACAAAAACAGCAAGACAAAGGACTTACAAAACACAGAGATATGAAAAGATGACAATACGAAACAAACAGAATAATAAAAAATAAAGAAATAAGAAAAAATAAAGGCAAATTCACTAAGTGAATGAGGAGGTGGGCGCAAAAATATTATGGGCTAAGATCACGTGTTGGACGGAAGATTGTATAAAAGGGGTAGGTGAGAGAAATTTAATCCGAAGATGTCATGCATAACAAAAGAAAGAGTGATTAAGGATGAATTTTAATTTAGGACGGGGAAGAGCAGGGTCTTGTTGGCTTCAAGAAAGTTTAATAGATTTAACATGCATCTGTGAGCTTCAGTAGCGTATCCAGGAATTGATTTTGGGGGGTGCACATCGAACATCCACACTGTGATGAGAAAGGAAAAAAATCAAGAAATATGGTGAAACTTTAAAAACGCAGTATTTCGATTTAATTTTTTCTATTAAACGTTGCTCAAATATTGTTTTTTTTTTTCCCCAAAAATGAATATCATGCCAGAAAAATAAGGCGCGGGTACATCGCTCATTTTCCTCTTACATTTCCACAATTACAGAATAACAATTAGTCTTCCTTCTTATTGTCGAAAACAGAAAATAATATGACAATATTTCAGTGTCCATAAAGTATTTTTCATTGAAAAAACCTGAAGCATATTTACATGAAGGTTACATGTTTTTTCAAAATTCGGTGCCACCATTTTTTATAGTCTTACAAAATCTTGTGGTGTGCATTGGTCCCTCCCCCCCCCCTGTATACGCCACTGGTGAGCTTTAAGGTCAATATGGGTGAGGACTTTCCAGTTGTCTCTCATGTTTTGATTACTATAGGGGAAGTGGTGGGCTCTGGTGTGTGGGCAAGAGACTAGGTACCGTAAAATGGGGTGTATAGGAACAGCGGGGTCAATCGGAACAAAACTTCCCGACCGTACAACGAAATTCTTCATAAATAAACTATTGGGTATTTTTCACCATGAATTTTTTTCTTAGTAAGGTAAGATCATAGGGAGTAGGAAAAAATTACTTTTGTCAATCTGGCAACGCTATTGGCTTCTAAGGAGGGCTGCACGTGGAACGCTAGAAAACATCACATTTCCATAGACTGCAAAACTTCATATGCAAGATCAAACCTTCTTATATTTAAAAACTAAGAGTGGTATGTTTCAATTATACATGTATCTGAACAACAGAATACCGCATTAGAATTGACATTTTTTATAAATTGTGTCATAAAAATGAAGAATTCTGAAAAATGGCATCGAAAAAAAATTTGCGGGGTGAATCGGAACACTTAGTCCTGTTGTTGCCATTCAAACTTATTTGAAGGAAACTGTTTGAAAAATCAAGATTCTAACCCCAATTCTTCTAATCAAGACAAGGACAAGGTTTTATTACTGTTTATCCCTTCTCGTGAGCAATTAGATCTTAGAATGACAAACAGTTGCAGATTTCAAAAGATTTTTTCTCCAGGAGACTACTTTTTACTTAAAATACGAGGGGAAAGTCACATAGACTTTATGTAGTAAAAATCCAGCACACAGACAGTGATGAATAAGCGTAAAAAGCTTTCAGGACAATCCCCGTAACCCTGAGATTTCAAAAAACTAAAGAAAAGACAGTTCATCCCAGGAGATGTTATGAAAAAACTTAAGCCAAGTCACAATTGCTAGTTTTAAGGACAAGTACATATTTGTGGACATGAGTGACTTCCATTCATGTTAAATCTTTGTATTTCAATTCAAAAGCATTTCTTAAAATTACTTTTCATTTTTCATAAGTTCAAAATTATTTTGAATTTTGACAAATTATACACGTTTACTGGTATTGAAATTATGCATTTATTTGACAGTAATTATCTGTTCTAATTCTTCCCCATCAATATTACTCATTTTGTGAGACCTATTATAGGTTAAATTGAAAAAAAAATAAAAATTTTAACAAGTGTTCCGATTGACCCCTATCAGCGGGGTGATTCGGAACACCCATAATTTCCTATATATTTTAATAATAATTTTTCAAAATGCTTTGTCTTCGCTTGGAATATCAAAAGTAAAGCAAGACCAAAGTTTTTACCCAAAAAATCAAATTTAAAAAAAAATCTTTTAACTATACTTTTTTTACAATCCAAGCTGAAAAGTGTTCCGATTCACCCCATTTTACGGTAGTGTTTTAAATCTCCAAAATCGCCACAGATGCAGTTTGGAGAAGGGAGTAATTTATGTCTGAAAAAGCATTAAAATTATGTTTTTCACTATGACGAATTGCGATAAGTGTGCGTCGTACGTCCAAGAGCACATGACCCAACTTTGCCTTGGAGCCTCAAAGTTCTTTTGGGTCAGGTGGTTATAGAACTGGGTTACCATTATGAAGGACCCCGGCTCAAACCTTGCCAGAGTCACAGATCTGTACGCCACATATTGGTGACCCGGCAGCAGGTGGTGCCCTCTACCGCCAGTACCGACGCTACCATGCCAATGGTGGAGGAGTAAGGGCTGGTGGACGTGCCACGTTGGCTGCCTGCAGGGTTCGCCAAAGTAAGCCCAGCCTCAGGGGTGCCCACAAGGGGGAATTATGGCGCAAGTTGCGCCATCAAAATTTTTGGGGATTTTTTAAAACTAATTTATTTATTTAAATTATTTATTAATTTATTTTTTTAATTTCAATTATTTTTTTATTTTGTGTGCGTGTGTGTGTGCTTGGAATGTCTGGAAAAGAAAAAAGCGATTCTATTCTGCGCATAATTCGAACTTAAAAAAAATTAATAATATATAAAAAAAATAAATAAATAATATATAAATAAAGTAAAATAATATTTTAAAAAAGTAAATAAATAATATTTAAAAAAATAAATAAATAATATTTAAAAAAATAAATAATTAAAAAAGAGGAGTAAATAAAAAATAAAAAGCTCAAGAGGGTTGTGAAAAATTTAGGGGGGGGGAGGGATTTGCGCCATTGAGCTTGTGGGGGGGGGGTGGGCACCCTGCCCAGCCCAAAATAACACACCTGGGTTTTTTCGGTCGGAAACACTCGAAAAAAAAAACACTATGTCGGTAAAGAGGGTTTTTTCAAAATTTACTGTATTTTAAAGACATTTATTTTAGAAAAAAAGTAAATATTATGAATATTTTAATCAATACTAAGCCTAGAAATTGGTATTGATCAGTTTAGTTATAATATTATTTTAGTTTGTTACAATATTTAGTTGTAGTCGCCTGGTCCGGAAATTGCCATCTTCCATTTCTCACAACTTATTTGGTATTAGAAATAAAACTACACTTGAATTTCGCTTTGTTTTTTTTAATGCTTAGATCAAAATAATTATTTCAATTTATAAATTCAATTCAATATCAATTAAAAATATAATAGCAATATAAAAAATTCAATATTATAATGCTGTTTCCAAATTTGCAGAATAAGAATTTTTTAGGAGGCCACAGTCACCTTTTTTCAAAACTCCCTGATTCTACGAAAAGTAAAAGGAGGTGCAGACTGTTTGAATACAGAATGATCATAAAGTGATTCTTGAAAAAACCCGAAAAAGCCCGAGTTTTTCATCAAAAAACTGAAAAAAACACGGTTTTTTTTTTTTATCAAAAACCCAGGTGGGCTGTTCTTTTCCAAAAAACCCGGGTTTTTTTCAAACCCTGACTGACTGCCACTGAAAAAAAGAACCACTCGGAAACTAAGGTCCAAAAGAAACCATTTTGCAATTTGCTTAAAAAAGTGCTTGTCCATTCGTGGGTATGTTCATTCGCTGGGTTAGTACGCTTTTTTCTATTTCTATCTGTCAAAAAACCTGACGCCGTCCCATTTTTTTGAAAAATAACTTCATACATCAATTTTTGGCTGTCATGTATCAAACCTATTGGTGTTAATGATGTTATAAATTTTTGAAAATTGAATTGCTCTGTAGCGTTCATTCACAGATTTGGTCTACTACACGAAGATTACATAGACAAAAATAAAATGATTTCGAAAATAAAATGCAACGAAATGTTTACTAATAATTAAGCTGAAAGCGTTTATTTCTGTCTTTCTTATTGTTTGTCATGCGCGTAGGGCCGAGACCGTTCAGACGATTTTCATATCTTGGAATACAGTTACATGGAAAGAGCACCTCGAAGAGTTTTTTAAAAAATTCGATTTTCTTTTTTTTTTTTTTATTCCAATTGAAAACTCATTTTTCACATAAATTTGATAAAATTGGGAAAAAATCCTTCACATACATTTTCGAAATTTATGCCATTCGTAAGCTTGGAATTTTTTGCTTAAAACGATGTTTGTTCGAAGTTTCTACAAGCATTATGAGAGCTGTAATAATTGTTTTTAGAATCCCGGAATTCAAGGATTAACTTGAGCAAGCCAAACGATTCTGAATGATTAAGCTTGAGAATTAAAACAAAAGCTATGGCGGAATTGAACTTATTTTCTCAACAGAAATTAACTATTGTTTTATTACCACAATTACGTCTTTTAGCTCCTTTGTTTCGTTTTACATTAAAAAAAAATCTTTCATTTTATTTTACACCGATCCAAGTCATATTGGAATTGAATTAAATCGAAATATTTTCAATGTTTAATAAAAATCGTTTGCTTTTATTTTCTTAGTTTTAATGAAGAATATTGCTTAATTTATTCAGCTGTTTGCTTAACATTTCAATGGAACTTATGATTTATAAGATGTTTTGGCTGCAATGTAGGGTGGAAAATTTACATGTGCCCACATAGTTTTTTTTAAAGCTTTATTGCACGAGCACAGCCATGCTGGTAAAGCTAGTTTCAAATAAAAAGATTTAAAATTTCCATTCATAAATTCTCCAAACGATTCTCATGTCTCAATCTGAATATCCGTTCACTCATGTTGCGTCCGTTCACAACACCTCCTCCAGAATAGAATCGAATAACACCCTGTCTAAGAAACAGAAGAAAGCGCTCTTTTGACGCTCTACGGGGGGGGGGGAGTCTCCCCCATCGCAAGATTCGATGACGTCACCATCACCAGAGGCACATACGAGTGGAATTGGACGATATCGATTTTTTGGCGCGCGAGAGGAGTCGGGTTCGCTACCTGAAGTTTGCTCTAGGGACCTGGCAGCTGCAGCGGGCACACATTAGAGATACCATTAGCGATTCTTAATTAGAGGGGTGGAAGCATTAGCGTTGAGTACAATTTTTTTTTTCGTTTTCACTGGCGATTTTCTTTTTTTAACTACCTTATTTCTTTGATTTTTTTCAAGTGATCTATTGGCATTTGACTCCATGTAAGGTGTTCGTCTCAATGCGTGATATCCTCCGTATTGAGAGAGAGAATACATACAAAGGTGGAAAAAAATACTAAAAATACCTTTGTCACATTTTTTCAATATTATTTATATAAAAAATACTGGTTTCACAAAGTCTTATACTATCCCGTTTTACCCTACCAAAGGTGGGTAAAAAGGGATAGGGATTTGTATGTTATTAGGTTTATGTTGATTTAAGTTTTTAGAACAAAATAGGCAACGCAATTGTAAATTTGAATACTACACAACACAGAAATTGCATTAAAATGTGTCTTCTTCCGCTTTGGAGCAGGCTTCGTGGACCCATTCCTGGCATCTCGAGCATAGCACACTGTTAATACTGCTTGCGATTGGCACCTTTCCGGGCTAAAACGCTTGTAGCACCAGCGGCAACCTGTAGGGAGCCGAGATTTCACCCGTAGCTTGTGTGAAAAACTGGCACCCTCAATTCAACAAGCAACGCTGGTGAAGGATTGAACCGTATTGGAGAGAATAATGGCACCCTCACTGTTCACTATTGCAGATCCCCCTGTACTGTGTGCATTTTAGTTTTTCAATTGTGTTTACTTTTATTTGTTGTTTTTATTCAAGAAGTCTTGGTACATTTTTCACCTTGCATTCCGATTTGAAAATGATCGACACTTGTAATTTAAATCATTTTCTCACAGTTCAGACTTTCCAACATATTTTAAAAGAATTCATGACTTAGATTCATCTGTCCGTGCTCTAACTCTCGTATATCCTCTCAGATCACTTAGTAGTTTCAAAATGCTATTGATATTTGCTACAGCATTATCTGTACCGAAAATGCAGAGGGAAGGTATTTTATAGATCCCTTTTAAGAACATTTAAAAACATTCAGTTGTATTACGATCAAGGAAAAATTTAATCGTTTCATTAACTTCTAAAATTTTAATCAAGAGTAACGTATTAATGCTTATGTATAGTAGGGTGGGCCGAAAAAATCGAATTTCTATAGAGCACTTAGCCTTAGTGCGGAAAATTTGTGACTCCCCAACACAAATTACTGAGCAAAATTTTTGGACTGAGTTAATGCCTTCTGCTCTGGCAAGAGGCGTGAAGTTTAGAGAATTTTGCAAAATAAAGCTCAACAGAAATAAAGTAGTAACTTTTTCAAAAATCGGTATTGTTAAAGGAAAGAAAAAGAAAACAGGTGTTGGTGAAAGTGGTAGTGTTGAAAATAATCATTTTGATCATTAATTGACTAGATCGGTTATCGGCAAATTTGCTTATCGGTGCATCCCTAATTTCTATGACCAAAAACATCCCCCAAGAGGAAATCCTGGCTGAGACAGTGGTTTGGAGTAAATATTCAGTTGAAAGGTCATCTTTTTCTCGAAGTTTTCATTCTTTCCCAAACTCTTGAGAAGGTTTCCTATAACTCGAACTTTCAACAACTCAAAGCTTTTAGCCGATCCCTTGGAACTTCGAGTTCGAGACTCGACCGTATTACTTACTACATAGTTAAAATATTAGCTGATTGATGGCGTTAAAAACAGTAAGGGCCCTGTTCCACATCACCGTAAAACGCGACCGAAACCGAAAATCGGGGTACTTTCCATAGGAACGCTATGTAATCCATTTTACGTTTCTGCTTTATTTTTCTGCTTTACGTCAATGTGGGACAGGGTCCTAAATGTTTCGGTATTTCTTTTCTCTACACATTCCCCTACTACAGTCATTTTTTTTAGTAAAAAAACCTTTATATTTCACTCCAGTTTACTAGAGATTTTCTTTTTTTTTTTTTTTTTTTTTTTTTCAGTGTGGGACACTACTTGTTGTGACCCTATGTAAGTGCATAGGAAAGCTATCAAGAAAAACTGTCAAAGAATTTTTTTAGGAAATTGCCGCTGATCCCTGGAAAATCTTTATATTCTGCAAGCTACATGAAAATCAATCATTGACAGACGAAATGCGAACAAAATGCGATTTGTTGAACAATGAAGATTTAGAAGTATGAACCGTCATCTACGGCAATAACTTCAAGGTCAGTGAAGTTATTAAAGTTTCACCTCTAAAAATTCAAAACCGAAATATGAACAGGAGCTGCAAAAAAAAAAAAAAAAAATTAAAACTCAGTATAACGCGAAAAGAAAACTAGAGATTATACTTTTGCTGTCACTGTCACTAATTCTAATAAAGACACTAAAAGTGAAGAAAAATTTTACTTGATGGGAAAATTTAAAACAAAAAATGCAATAATTTAATTATTGTTTCAAAAAGCTAAAAAATACGCTTTTAGAGAGATTTCTTCACAAATATAATAGTAATATAGTTATTACTATCATTAACACTAAAGGTTGAACTATAGTTCATGATACTCAGATTTCCCTCTGATTTTCAAAACTATTGAATATCCACTAAGTTTACATGCACTTATAATACATCAACATGTAATATAGTTTCGCCTTTAGTATAAATAATAGTATTAAATACATCATTTTCATATTTGCAAAGAACGTGAATTTTGTCTTTTATTCAGAGTTACATACATACAAACAAACAAACCCATATGTGAAACTAATAAAAGCGTATTAAAAGGTAACAAGTGTATCTGAAAGGGTAAAAATTCCAAGTTTGGTACCTACGAAATGGTCTGTGCAAAAAACTTCTGATGAATTTTGTATTTTTAAATACAGTCGACGCTCGTTATAACGACCACACGTTATAAAGACCATCCTAATATAACGACCGGTGAGAAATCCCAACTATATCCAATTACTCTATGTTTCCTCTATAGCGACCACTCGTTATAAGACCGTTTTCTGTAGGACGGAGACGGTCGTTATATCGAGCGTCGACTGTAGTATTTAGTTCGCTTAAAAAAGACACTTATTGCAAAATATACTATGTATTTTGGCTGATCTGGAAAATAGGAAATTTGTAAGTGGTGACATTAAGTAATACTGTTCTTACGGAAGTCTACAAGTTTTACAATGCAAGAGATGAAAATTTAAGCATGTGTCCAGGTATGAAAGATGATGCAACAAAAAGAAAAGCTAATAAGAAAAAAAATGACAGTCGCGGGAATGGCCGACAGAAGCTATTTTTTATCGAATAACGTAGCTAAAATGTTGAAGGTATATTTTGAAATAGAAAATCTGATTAAGTTTACATTAATACAATAAAATTTATGAACTCAACAATATCAACTTCAACATTATAAGTAGGGATGCTGCACTTATAAGCAAATTGGCCGATTACTGATTAATCGGCTGAGCGGTTTAATGATAATTATTTTTATACTACCAATTTCGCGATCAGTATTTTTTTTTTCTCTAACAATTCCGATTTCAAAATAGTAATTTAATTTTACCCAATTTCTTAGAATCTTCATAGAATTATCAATAAAATTACATTAACACCATGTCATTACGTTAGCTAGACATCAAAATTTAAAAAAAAAGGGGGGGGGGCTGAATCTGTGATAATTGCTCTAATTTAGGAATGCTTTTGAATTAAATTTTTCAGTTATTACTAGCCATGTTATTCGAGACTTTTATTCCTTGAAAACTATAGGTTAAAAGCACTATGCTAAGGAGAAAAGTATCGACTCATGAAAAATGCTGCAACATTGTATGTGTACATTTATTAAAAATAGGAAGATTAGAATAGGAAAAATAGAAAACTTTGTATTGACTGTGAGGGACTGAGGGTTATTGTAGCAATTAATAAAATTTTTCATCATACATGCAATGCACCGCCAACTCTGTTATTTCATCCAAGTAATGCAGTTTCGTGCTTGTTAGCACTCATCAGACTGGAATAGGAAGTGACCAAGCTGGATGCAAAAATCCCTTTTTTGCTTCGATATGAAGATTTCTGCCTTCAGCTCGGTTGCTTCCTATTCCAGGCTGATGAGTGCTAACAAGCACGAAACTGCATTACTTGGATGGAATAACAGTAGCGGTGTATTGCATGTATTTTTGCTTTTGTCCGAGCTTTGAGGAGGTAACTTACTTTTCTCCTCCATGCCCCACCTATTAGCATGAAGCCTTAGGTTAGGAGGTAACTTACTGCTTTATTCATCATAGTTTCGTGGTGAAGGTGTACTCTTAAAAATAATATCTAAAAAAAAAAACTATCTTTTAACTAAGTGGCCAATTATGGCCGATTAATCGGCGCATCTCTAATTATAAGCTTACGTTATTCAGTAAAAGCATTGCTTCTGGCGGCCAGTTTCGCAACAGCTTTTTTTTAACAAAATTCGTGGGTTTTTTTTTTTTTTTTTTCGGAGTTCGCTGAATTTGTCCAAAGTGGTGCGTTTTTGATGGAACTCATACGGTACACGTTCTGTTTGTGCATGTATGATTGTATGAGGCATCAATATGTTAAACTTATAATCAGCGCACAGCTAAACTTTCGGTGACGTGTAAGGACTTATCGCCATAAGTTTCAATGCTGAAAGTAACAGAACAGAAGAGGAGATTTTCTTCGAGAACAGGTGTTTTTTGATGTAGTGAAAAATTTACCCTATGTTGTGAAACATTTAAAAATTATTTTTTATGCATCTGGATCAAAAATTAATTTAAGTATTGATGAGTATTTAAGTATCGAGTATGATGGTGCATAGGTTTAAAAAATATTTTTGAAGATATTTTATCTTTTTTAAATTTATTAACCCCAACGATACAAGTACAGAACGTCAAGCTAGAAGTACGTGCTACAATTTCAGAACTTTTTTTTTAAAACAAAAGTTACAATATAAAATGAAAGTAATCAATAAAATTTTTTATTTTCAATTATGTTACAAAATTCAAATCCAAAGATGAAATTAAATTTTATTACTGAATAATTTGACTATGTACAAATCAGAAAACTAATTTCCTCAACACTCAGAAACTTTAAATTGCTAACAGGCATTCCTCATGTTCGAATGAACTACTTAAATCGACATTCTACCTGTTAAGTTCAAGAACAATTCTGAAAAAAATCAGATTTATCTTACTTTTTCTTGCTCCACTGGTCATTTTTAATTAATCTGCTACAAATTCTGGCTGTCTTTGAATAAATGACAGTTAGAACACTTTGAAACTTCAGATAATATATTTTCTTTGAAATAATGCAACTAAAATATTCGCCGTTAACTCAAATGCAACATGCATGACATTGCACAAGACAAGAAAGAACTTATTCGCCACCTACCAAACAACATTTAAAAATAGCTGTTCACATTTTAAGTAGAATCATTAAATAATATTGAATAATTCAAAAATTAGAAAATAAAAGTTTAAGTTCAGAATTACTTATTTTGAATATATTATCCCAGCAAAAATATTTGTACAGGACCAAATTAGTTAAAAGCCCTTCACTTTTGATGTCTAGGCAGGGAATCTTAAAACCAAGTTTTAGGTTTATTGAGTATAACTTTGTTGTTTCAATATCTGGCAACGACAGAAGTTTGAAGTTGTTGATGTTATAGCGTTAATTGTTCAAAGACGGTGGGTTCGACTCCCACCCTCGCTCCGGATGTACTTTCCTTCCTTTGTGATGTAACTCTTCCATACATTGGCTGTACAAGATATATGTAATAAAAATAATGTGTATTGGAGGCAAGACACTAGATTGTAGTCCTCATCAAAAAAACCTGGGCATATAGCCCCAAACGAAACGAAATGAGTTGTTCGAATGTTTTTGTTTAGAATGTAGCTTTTTGGTTGTGAATGAAAGACCTTAGTTTTGTGAATGCTGTGAATTCTTTCTTTATAAGTTGAGAAAATAAACATACCTATAGATGGTCATTTCTTTATTTTCAAGTCTACGTTTCATAAACCAGTTTGAATTGCAGAACGAAATTCAAGGATTGAAACATCATACGGGTAAGTCTAACCTTGGCAAGATTTAGATGAATGTCGTTTTCCCTTTTTTAATCAACAAACTGTCAAAAATAGTGATTTTCGAAAATTTGCCGATTAGAATTTTTTTTTAATTCTTAAACAAAGGGGGAAAAGAAATATGCTTTTTTCTGAAGATCAAGCTTGTAAGTTAAAATAGCATATAAAAAAAAAACAGGATTATATCTTCTTAAGGATTCAATTATGATTAAAAATTGGTATTTTGCTTTTGCTTTACGTTGTTTTAAAACGCACTGATATTTTTTATATACAGTGGAAGCTGGTTAATTGTATCAGTGATTCAGCCGTTTTAATCAATCAAAAGGTCAAAAAACAACAGTATCCAGCTTTATTGAATCAAAAATGTTTAGAACAAACGTGAGTCATTTAAGCAGTGCCCTATGTACTCATAGAACCAGAGTTCTGCGTAAATTAACCAAAAACTTATTTCACCGAGTTTCTAATTCTTTACTCATGCTTATTTGCATTTAATAAATCAATGGATTTTGCAAAAACGGCAGAGTTATTCCATAGTGACTAACGTAAGCTTCGCAGCTAATTTTCTAACACGTTTTTATTTGAAATCTAAACTATAAGGGATAATTTTTAGTTGATTTTGTAGATTTGAAATGCACACTCAGGGCCTGATTACCCAAAAGGCTCGGGAAGCTTGAGCTTCCCCTCCAAATTTTTAGGGGGCCCAAAAATGACTGAAAAGCTACAAAAAAAATTCAAGTTTCGACTTTTATATTTAGCTTTAAAGAGAGCTGGTTTAATATAATTTGTCCCAACTGTGCTATATTGTACTTTAACAGCTTTTTTTTACTCTTAAATCATTTATATTTTAAATTTGCCAAATATTTTTAGAAATTTTCCCCACAACAAAAAGCGGAGGGCCCCAAAATGAGACTGAGCTTCCCTTAACCACAGGGGTTAATCGGGCCCTGTGCACACTGTTACTGTGTACCATTTCTACTTAGAATTTAACACAAAAAAACTGTTGCTTGGTATTTTTTCAGCAAAAACCGTCATCGTGACTATACACTGCAAAAAATGAACTCTTATTTTTACAGTATAATACTGGCAGCCGAGATTCCAATTTAAAACAGTAAAATGCACAGTAATAAACTGTTAAATTAGCTATTTTACAGTATCTTACTGTAAAATGAGCAATTTTACAGTTTAGTACTGTAAAAGTAGCAGTTTTAGTGTCTAAATATAAAATTAGCAATTTTTACAGCCTATAACTACAAAATTAGCTGTATCATACTGTAAAAAAATTCATTTTTTATAGTGTAGCAACATTTTTACAACCCTGAAAAGCGATGCTTTTGTTAAATTTTTCTGAAAGTTAAGCAAGCATTTAAAATTGGCTGATGCATTTGTAAAAAAAATTAACAGTCTACTTCAAAAAATATACTACACATTTATTAAAGCTGATTTTTTTTTTGACATAATCATTAAAAAACAGTCAAAGCATACGTATAAAAAAAATTAGTGTAACTAAATTCGGGCATTTACACTACTTTTAGATTTTTTTAAAGTTGCATTATGGTTTCTTTCTTTCCGTTTTTTCTGAAAGAATTTACTGAAAGAAACTGAATGGAAGGATTCTCTTCAACTAACTCAATTTGAAAGTCAAAAATACATAAATATATAAAATAAATAAAATAATTTGAATTTCGACACCTCGAATTCAAATTATATTTTTCGCTATGACGAATTACGATAAGTTTGTGTGTGTTGCCATGTGTGCTCCTTCGCCATCATGTCCTGCATGGCGATGCAGCAAGACTGTTGCAGACTCCAGCTTGCAGCGCCACGATGTGCTGCAAGGGCTAGCGAACGCTCAAGGACATGGAGCAATGGGACGCGTGACGTTGGCAGTGTACCAATCTGAAAGAGGGCCGGGTCTACATGGTGTTTGATGCCCAAAAAGAAAACATATAACAGTTTTTCATTGCTTAAAAAAAACTGCTTTATTAAAAAATTACTATTGAGCCAATTCCCTTTCTTTTAAAAAGTTAACTTTTATACAAATTGATAGTTTCACGAAATTCTAGTATTCTGCCAATATAGCAGTTATCGTCATGAGAAACTCCGTAGTACTTTTAAACTACATACCGTAAAATGGGGTGAATCGGAAGACTTTTCAGCTTTGATTGTAAAAAAAGCAGTTAAAATATTTTTTTTAATTTAATTTTCTGGGTAAAAACTTCGGTCTTGCTTTACTTTTGATATTCCAAGCAAAGACAAAACATTTTGAACAGTTATTATTAAAATATATATGAAATTATGGGTGTTCCGAATCACCCCGCTGATAGGGGTAAATCGGAACACATGTTAAAATTTTAAATTTTTTCCATTTAACCTGTAATAGGTCTCACAAACATGAGTAATATTGTTGGGGGAGAATAAGAACAGACAATTACTGTCAAATAAAAGTATAATTTCAATACCAGTAAACGCTTATAATTTGTCAAAATTCAAAATAATTTTGAACTTATGAAAAATGAAAAGTAATTTTAAGAAATGCTTTTGAATTGAAATATGAAGATTTAACATGAATGGAAGTCACTCATGTCATCCACAAATATGTACTTGTCCTTAAAACTAGCAATTGTGACTTGGATCAAGTATTTTTCATAGCATCTTCTGGGATGAACTCTGCCATTTCTTTAGTTCCCTAAAATCTCTGGGTTTCGGGGATAGGGAAGTTTTCGATTTTTCAATTTTATTTTTATATGATAGAGCAACATACATGAACATCAACGGCGAAAAAATTTTTGCGCTGCGACAAGTAGTTTTTTTTTAAATAATTTTTAAATTTCAAGCGGTTGTGACGTCACTGGGCATTCGTTGGCGCTTTTGAACTTTCCACTAAGGCGAAGAAAGAGCGAGAAGCTTTAGATGCGAAGAGCTCAAGAAACCGGTTTCTCCGGCTTCCGCACTGTTGTTCGCTCTGCACTGCCGTAATTTTTTTTTCTCGCCAAGTGATGCGTTCTAAAAATTTGACTACGGATTTCGCCAAAAAATATCAAAACAATCACCCCTAGAAGGGTATTGGATTGCTCTTTGATAAATCCAGTTTTAAATAGTGAATTAGTAGACTTTAAGGTATTGATTACGGAAGGAGAAAATCCCGCAATGAAATGATAATATAGCAAAAATCCAATTTTTATGGATGAAAGGCTGAAAGTTACTGCCATCTGACGTCACGGGTTTCGGTTTCAAGGCGCGCTTTTTTTGCGCGTGGGTTTTTAAAAAAATCATTAAGAATCAACCGTTGTGTTTTAAAATTCGGCAATGGTGAATTTTTGTGTTTTGTAAGCCTCTTAACAATATCTAGTAGTTAAAAAAGGGATATTTAGTAGGTCACAACTACAATATTGTCCTGAAAGATTTTTTCGCTTATTCATCCCTGTCTGTGTGCTGGCCTTTTGCTATATCAACTCGAAATGACTTTTCCCCTCGTATTTTAAGTAAAAAAAAAAAAGTCTCCTGGAGAAAAAATCTTTTGAAATCTGCAATTTTTTGTCATTCTAAGATCTAGTTGCTCACAAGAAGGGATAAACAGTAATAAATCCTTGTCCTTGTCTTGATTAGAAGAATTGGGGTTAGAATCTTGATTTTTTAAACAGTTTTCTTCACATAAGTTTGAATTGGAACAACAGAACAAAGTGTTCCGATTCACACCGCAATTTTTTTTCCTATGGCATTTTTCAGAATTCTTCATCTTTATGGCACAATTTATAAAAAATGTAAATTCTAATGTGGTATTCTGTTGTTCAGATACACGTATAATTGAAACATACCACTCTTAGGTATAAATTATAAGAAGGTTTGTTCTTGCGTATGAAGTTTTGCGGTCTAATGAAAATGTGATGTTTTCTAGCATTCCACGTGCAGCCCTCCTTAGAAGCCAGTAGCGTTGCCAGATTGACAAAAGTAATTTTTTCCTACTTCCTATGATCTTACCTTTAAAAAAAAAAATTAATGGCGAAAAATACCCAATAGTATATTTATGAAGAATTTCTTTGTACGGTCGGGAAGTTTTATTCCGATTGACCCCGCTGCTCCTATACACCCCATTTTATGGCATTATTCTTTTTGAGTTTATTGATTCTGCAAAAGAATGGTGTTGTATATCCTGAATTAAAATGCAATACTTTAAAAAAATTAAAATGTTTAATTATTTTTTTCACAATGCATATTTCAAAATGCATTTTAGCTCCAGATATCGCCACAAGTGTTTGAACATCTAAATCATCATTGATGTATTTGCTGTATATCTCTATTATGCAACCAGCGTTTATTGTCTCTGTAGCATGTAACGTCTTTAAATGTTTCCCAATAAGCTGCCATTACTTCACTTTGATGTTCAATGGAGAAGTTTTCTGCAAAATATAAAAGTTCTCCTTTGTTGAAATTGTTTTTCTATTTTCTCAGTTCTGTATTTTGGACTCTTGTGTTGAATCCATATTCAGCAGAATACTTATTTTGCCTTTGTCAAAAATATAATAATTCTTCTTTAAACTAGAAGAATTTCTTTTTAAAGAAAGTCTTTACAAACGCCTTCCTAGAAGGTCTACCTTGTTAAATTATTAGAATTCTTTTGCAACCTAAATATTTTCAAGCAATATAGTATGTCTACTTTTACAAAATAGAAAATGAAATCGAATATTAAATTAAATAAGTCTTAAATAATAACAGTCCCTTTTTAAAATGTTACTCTAGTCATTTATAAATTGGAACGCTAGTCACAGCTCAACTGTTACTCTAGTCACCCTAATTATTTCCTGTCTACTATATTTTGAATAGGTATTTTGCACTTTTTAAGTAGCTATGTTACTTAAAAAGTGCTACAGATGTAAGAAAATTGAAAGTTTTTACGTTTAATTCTTTGGTTTAGTTCAAAAATAGAAAATAACGCATTTTTATGACTAACGTAACACAATATAAATTATAAAATAGTTAAATGTATTAAAATGCTTACCTTATAAATTGTGTAGAAACAGGAGTTTACTTTAGTAGACCTGAATCTAAACTATCGTAATAAACTTGTTTCTTTTAAAAGTTCACATGAATTTTTACGTTATACAAAAAAAAAAAAAAAAAACCTGGTTTTTGCATGTGCTATGTCTTTTCTACGACCATGCACGAATGGAGCTACAAGAAAATACCAAATAGAATTTTTACAAACTTTTACATCTGTATATATAACAAGAAGTTCTGTCAAGAACTAAACGAGCCTACTTTCCCGTACATCGAAATCGGCATTGTAGCATCTGATCAATATTCTCTTGATTATCTGAAACTGAAAATTATCTCAAACATACCTCTATAGCACTTAAAGCTGATTTCTAAAAGCAAAATATACCCCTCTCATCAGATGAAATAGACACGTAAAAATTAAATAAACGAGTCAATTAAGTTTTGTCGCACCTTTTAAAGAATGTAACTGTTATAGTTCTTCCGTAGAAAAATTCCACAATCAAAAGAAAAAAAAAATAAACAAATAAAATAAAAGTACAAAGAACTTCAAAACACATTTTATCAAAGAAAGAAAAAAAAACTCGTTCGTTAATAAAATGTCTTGAATTTCATTTTTAATCCGTTGCCAGTTGTTAAATATAAATAAAGAATAAAATGCTCTCGTGAATAAAAAAATTTTGTTAACAAAAAAAAAATCGTCTGCCAAAAAAAAAATCATAATAATAATAAATTATACAAAACAAATAAATAAATAAACAAAAAATCGTCTGCCCAGTCAGTCATTTTTTTCTGTGCCTGCATTTCCGCCATGTCTGCGGAGTCGGAGTCGGAATCAGAGTCCTCACAGAAGATTATTCAGAAAAGTACTTTACACTACATTATTTATCAAAACCATTTTCTTACAAAGTTAGTTTGAAGGAAATCCGCCTTGAAGTTCAGAATCAACATTCAATTTAAATTTCTCCGTAGGCGCTCATGTTAAAATTTTTTCTGAACGGTTCATCATTGAACGAAAAATTGTTCAAATTGAAAAGTGAAATATGGGAAGGAGCCTCTCCGAGATCTTTCGAACAAAAAAAAGTTTATTCAATTCCGACGGTTCACTTAAAAGTTATTAGGTGGGGAAAGGTTGTTTGAACTTTTCAATGTTGAACGAAAAAAATGTTCAAATTGAAAATTTAAATACGGTAATGAAGCATCCTTGCCGAGATCTTTCGAACAAAAAAAAGTTTGTTTAAATCGGACTGTTCACTGAAAAGTTATTAGGTGTGAGAGCTTTTTTGAACGGTTCAATGTTGAACGAAAAAATTGTTCAAATCAAAAATGTAGGTACGGGAATGAAGTATCTCTGAAAAGATCTTTCGAACAAAAAAAAGTTTGTTCAAATCGGACTGTTCATTCAAAAGTTAGTATCGCGGGACCGGTTATTTGAACGGCTCAAAGTTGAACCAAAAATTGTTCAAATCAAAAAATCAAATATGGGAATGAGCTGTACTCGCCGAGATCTTTCCAACAAAAAAAAGTTTGTCCAAATCGGAATGTTCATTCAAAAGTTATTAGGGGGGGACAGACAGACCGACAGACCGACCGACAGACACACAAATTCCCCATCTCAATACCCTACTTTCAAATTTTTAATTTTTCGATATTTATTTCATTTTTTTTGTTTCTTTTTGACTTTTTTTTACTTGGCGATATTTTTTTTACTTGGCGATATTTTTTGGACTTGGCGACATTTTTTAGATGCATTAAGCCAATTTTAATGCTTTTTTCGTTTCTTTTATTTTTAACGGGAAAGTAGGCTAAAAATGGATGTATGTTTGTTTGTTTGTATGTAAGTTTGTTCCTTATACAAATCCACAGTTTTCGTCGGATATTCATCAAACTTGGCACTGAGGTTCCTTGATGCACTAGAATTCACAAAGGTGGGGTTTTGAAATTTAAAAAAAATCCAAAAAATTCAAAATTCAATTTTTTTTGTCTCAAAATGGTCATTTTCTTTCAATTTTGAACAGATAGAGTAATAGAGATAAGCCTTTAAGAATACAAATTGATGAAATTTAACACATTTAAATATGAGTATATTTTCCAACACAGATTACGATTGACAATGAATTGTCAATTTAAGGCTCACCTATTTCATTTTAGCATGAAATAAGTTAGAAACAGTTACAACTAGAGCCGCTATATAGACTATACGCGTCGGCTCGTCTATATAGGGGCCTTAGTTACAACTAGCTATGTTGTATTAATAAGCACCCTCAGGCAACGCCGAGCAATTAGCTAGTGATTTATAAACTAGAAAGTTTGTTGAATAAAATGATTGGTCACAGTTAGGACTTCGTGATTTTTTTTTCTGGAACTGAGGTTGAAATTTCTATGGAATGATCCGGGCTAACTCACTGTTTTTGATCCATCATAACTAAAAAAAAGGAAAATAAGAGTTCCTTGGCGAATGGCTATTAATTATTTCATCATAAATGCTTCTAGGTTCAAAAAAAAAAAAAAAGTAGAGTAATAGAAATGTTGTTAGTCTGCTCATATTCTGTGGAATGACCCATAGTAGAAAGTCTTGTGCATGAAACAACATGTAAGCTGAACTTAGATTACAATCACCTCTATGAAGGTGTACCACCTTAAGAATTCTAAATTTTAAAGAACTTATACAAAAAATATAGTAAGAAGTTTCATAATAGATAAAACACAGTAAATCTTAAGTACATTTCTTTCATAGCAATCAATAGCATTTGTTTTCTGCCATTGAATTAAATTGTAAATAGAAAGTAAGAATTGAAACAAAACTTGACAAAAATGCAGCTCTTAAAACTGATGTATTAATATGTATGAACAATAAATTTAAATATAAAACAAAACTCATGTGGAATCATTAAGCAAGAAAATAATTTTTCACGAAAAGAGAAATATATATATATATATATATATATATATATATATATATATATATATATATATATACTCGTATATAAACGATCATTTGTAACCTATAGATTATGTTACTTTTGTAGAGTATAATTCTGGAAATTACATTTCTTAGTATTCGTCACACCAAAAATAATGTCAAAGCTACATAACTTGCGTCCTTTTTATTCATATAGTTCGATATCCACTCTTTTATCTTGTAATGAGTAACAATAGCAATTTTGGTTGAGATAGTTATAATTGAATAAGTTAACACGTACCTTTGTTAAAAATAATTAAATCTAAATTTTATTTAATTGTAAACTTTTAATTGTAAAATAAAATTTACAATTTTAATAAAAGTGGAATGAAAACTCTTGGAAGGCCTTCTATTTGAAAATAAAGTAATTCCATTTCTTCCACAATCTGAAACAAAAACAGCAAAAACACACCTTGTTTAAAATTTTCATTTTAGATTCTTATAACAACTTATGACTGCATGCAATCAAAACAGAACAAACAAATAATTTTTGAATTTCAATAAAATGTTACGTAATTAAAATACATGTCAAAAACTAAAATAAAAATAAAATTAAATTAATAAAATTAGTGTATATTAGAGATCACCAGTGCTTCTTAGACAGCTTCTTCGGGGACATTTAAGGGCTTTTGCACTTACTTCATGGACAAGACATCATCATCATCATCATCATCATCAATTATTTTGAGTGCATTTTAGTTATCAAATGCTAGTCTTATACATTCTACCGTGGGAAAGTAAAGCGCAGTATCTGCACAAAGGAGGTTTTGACATAGTTGAAGGGAGACGTTTTGAATTCCCCTAGAACAATAGTGAAATGCTGGAATTTGACATGTGTTTCTTGTATTTTCAGCGGAAACAAATCTGTATAGTAAAGCTGAAGTACAAGAGAGGATAAAAATGCAAAAAAATTGAAATTTGCTGATACTGTGCTTTTTCCATCGAAGTATTGATTTCAAAAGTAATCACATTAAAATTTTTGGTATTTCAATCATCAATGGAAAAAATAATCAATAATGTGCGAAAAGATTTATCATTTATAAAATTAAAAAATGACAAATGCTGCCGAAAGGGGGGATGAAAAGGTAATTGTTACAACATTTGAAAAAGAAAAAGCCCTAGTTAATTATTTTTAGTTTAAGAAAGATTTTCGAATTTATACTGAAACGATTACTCGAGTTCTAATGCTTTTAGAAGCTCCAAATTCGAATTCATTTTTTTGCCAGTCAACTTGCAACTTTTCATTTTCAATTTCAACGTTTCATTTCCTGGGTGGCACAAAATTGGCAAATTTTAATTTTTGGAGCATAATGTAGTAATCTTGGCATTCTATGAGCAACTTAGCCAAATTTTCAAAAACAAAACACCGTATTTAAAATTTTTTAGCAGGTAGAATCAGAATCAGCGAATTTCACCGTTTTTGGAGAAGAATGTTGCAGGATTTGAGCAGATTTTCAGCCCCTGTAGTTATCCTTTTAATCAATCTTCCTTGTAATGACAATCCTATAAGAATAAGACTTGGCGAAAACAGTTTTGATAAAAAATCTAATTTTGATTTTTGATACCTTGCTTTAATCTATACCCTCCAGCTTTACTATATCAAATAGCACGGAAGCATTCATGCGTTTGCTTGTGTAAAGCATGATTTTGAAAAGGGGGTTCTTGATTGCTAAAAAATAAATAAATAAATGAATATAATTGAAATTAAATAAATAAATAAATGCACAATAAAAACATAACAATAAAAATCAAATGCATAAGTAATCACTGGGGTTTACAGAGACGCAAGCTAAGCAAAAGAAATGACTCAAAAGTAAAAAAGTTTGTTCAAAAAAAGAAATATTGTGTATGTGTTTTCTAGCACTGTCATGAAAGAATAAATAAATACATAAAAAATCCATAAAGGGGTTCACTGCATCCTAGAGTAGCTACATATCTGTTGAATGATGAAATGCTTGGAATTGGTGTGAACAGGTGTTATTCCTGGAATGGACAATATGCATGATTTTCAAACTCATTTTCAAATAAAAGAGTAGGGAAGGGATTCAAGTGAAACAGGCTATCGCAAACTGCAATCGCTACTGGAAATGAATTACATTAGAACGTTTCTTGATACTGGAAATGAATTACATTAGAACGTTCATCGTGACGTTTGCCTATGGAAAACGAGCTAGATAAAACGTCACAGCCTACTTGGCGAATAAGAGGAGCTGGCCGACTGCTTGTGAGCTCTTATTGGCTCCGCTCGTAGTGACGTCAGTGCCAAGTTAAGCTGATGATAATGTAATTCATTTCCAGTAGCGATTGCATTCGAAGCGATCGCAGTGCTGTTTCACTTGAATCCCTGCCTAAGAAAAACTACATTGAAAAGTACCAATTCAACTGCAATTAATTAACGAGCATTGTATTTCTTAGGCAGGGATTCAAGTAAAACAGCACTGCAATCGCTTCGAATTGCAATCGCTACTGGAAGTGAATTACATTATCATCACTTAACTTGGCATGACGTCACTACGGGTGAGAGCCAATAAGAGCTCACAAGCACTCAGCGATCTCCTCTTATTCGCCAAGTAGGCTGTGACGTTTTATCTAGCTCGTTTTTCATAGGCAAACGTCACGCTGACGTCACGATGTTTTTATAAGAAACGTTCGTAATGTAATTCATTTTCCAGTAGCGATTGTAATTTGCGATGGCCTGTTTCACTTGAATCCCTGCCTAAGGCAGGGATTCAAGTGAAACAGGCCATCGCAAATTACAATCGCTACTGGGAAATGAATTACATTAGAACGTTTCTTGATAAAAACATCGTGACGTCAGCGTGACGTTTGCCTATGAAAACGAGCTAGATAAAACGTCACAGCCTACTTGGCGAATAAGGAGATAGCTGAGTGCTTGTGAGAGCTCTTATTGGCTCCACCCGTAGTGACGACATGCCCAGTTAAGTTGATGATAATGTAATTCACTTCCAGTAGCGATTGCATTCGAAGCGATCGCAGTGCTGTTTCACTTGAATCCCTGCCTAAAACACCTTTTAAATTGCCATGACATAAATCCCAGGATGAAGCAAAATGTTTTTTTAAAAGATCGTAAAATCAGCGGAAAAGAAAAAAAGAAAGGTGTTAAAAATCGTCTGGTTTTAAAACGCAATATTATTGTTGAAAAGAAAAATTAAAACCTAGTAGAAAGAAAGCAAAATAGTAGAATTATTCAATTGGAATATTTATTTAATTTATCGTTTGCGTATTATTTGTTTTTATGATATTTAGTAAACTTCTTTTGGCAACTAGTTCGAGTTATTATTGTTTCTTAGAATATTAACGAAAGAGCAAGATGTTTAAGGAGTTGAGGGATTTTTTTGAGATGTTGTAATGAATTAATGATTGATGATGAGTTTTTTAATTATTCATTAGAGTCATTACGAAACATTAAAACAGTTTTTGGTAATGTTGGAAGATAAGTATACAAGATATCGAGTTAAAATCTACAGCGAACAATCCTTCATGAATCGTGACGTCAAGCTCTGTTTTCAACTGTGTGACTTTGCATCGTAAGTCATTTTGGGAGCTCTTAAATTAATTTTTTGCACGATTATTAAATAATGTAGTGATTTTTAATGTCCATGTTTTGAATTGTTCACGATAGAATACGTAAGGAAACAACATTTAAAAGCAGTTTTTTTCGAATACGCATATTCCCCCATTGCCTCAAAGAAGGAAAATATTAAATTTATCGGGCTCTTTTGTATGAAACTTAGAAGCAAAAATTAAAGAGAGATTGCATTGGGCCAATATATGTGGGGCGAAATAAAGTAGTGGGGCAAAGTGAAATGGTAAAATGTTTCCACAGTTTTTAGTGTCACCTATCTAGCGATATTTCAAGTACAGTGTAAAAAATCTGTAGCTCTTTTTGGAAAAATGGAAGTGTCTCAAGAATAAACGAAATTATCCCTTCAACAGCAGCTATTTTATCTGTTCAGAAAGCTTTTTTGTATAGGGGCAATTCTCAAAAGGTGGGAGCAAACACAGACCTAAACTTTAAAGCTTAAACACCAAATAGCTTTTATTTTAATTCACTCAAATATTTTTGTGTAAAATTATAGTTCTATATAGAGACAGGAATTGACATAAATTATTTTTTAAGTGTTCTTTACACAGCTTTAAAAAATATTTTTTCTTGCTTGAAGGGGCTATTTTGGACATCCAAAACGTTAACTGAGCAAATGTACCATCAAAAAATATTTTTTTTAAATTATTTCCAAATGTTTCAAAGAAAATTAAAGGTATGCATCATAAAATGAATAATTTTCTAAATCATTTTCCACTAACAAAAAAATCAAGGAAGCATTATTTATTTTTTAAACGATTTTAGAAAAAAGAGTTGGTTGGAAGTTTGATGGATGTCCAAATGTTACGATTTGAATAATACTTATTTTTGAAAACTAAATACATTGTGTATGTGCTTTTAATGTATTTTCTGACCTTAAAATCAATTATTGACTGTTAAAAAGTGTTTCCATTTGTTTTTATACAGTATCTTGGACAGAAAATATTTTTTATTAAACATACTTTTCAGATGTCAAAATTGTGTTACGATCTTAATGCTGATAATTCTTCCTGTTTATTCATTATTACTTATGCCTACTGTCTTTTAATCTTAACAAAACAAGTTATCATGGTGTTAATTTCTAAAATTCATTGGTATTTAGCATTATTAATACGTTATATATTGAACATTAAGTTAAATAACAAAAGCAACGTATTCGACTTACAATGGTGACGATCAGGGGATCGAATCAAAACAAAGACAGCGCTAAAAATCGCCAAGCAGAACGCGTTAGCGCCAGCATACAGTGTACGATAAAGAAGAAAGGTTACCAGCTAGGAACTCCTGTTTGGCGATTTTATCAATTGCGCGCGATTTTATTAATTGCGCGCGCTAAATGAAAATGAAAACAAAATCTCCCTTCTTATTCTTTTGTGAGTGTTCTTTTTTTCTCCTCTTCAAAAAAAAAATATCAATGATGTCCAAATGAAAATACCTACTATATAACACAAGAGAAATATTCATCTCAAAACTGATAAATTTTTGAATTTCAATTAGTTTTTTATTTAAAAAATATATTAATTCTGGAATTCTTTGGAGTTAAAAAAAATAGTCTGCGATTTTTTGTGAATATATATATGTTGAAAATTTTAATTCTATCTTGACTTTGAGAGAAGTAAGTCTTTGGAACACCCTGCTTTTGATTTCAATTTACTCAAGTTATTTTTATGGAATATTTGATGCATTTCAATGTCTTTTGGAGTTACTAATTATTTGTAATACTTGATTGGAAAACTATTTACTGCAAAATTAACAACATGCCCCCAAGAAGCCTTTTTATCTTATGCCTTTTTATCTTTGATTAATTTCTTCAAAACCATTACAAAATTTTATTACCTGAAAAGCAGTGTAAAGAACCTTAATTAATCCTTCTTAATAATAAATTTTAAAAAATAATTATAATAAATAATTAAGTTTCATTGGAAAAGTTCAAAATCGGATTAACAGTCATTAAAAATTGGAAAACTTACATTATGATGATGTTCAAAACCTGTGTCCTACTGAACAAAAATGTCCAAAACTTGTAACCTACTGAAAAGGGATGTCCAAAATCTGTAACCTACAGAATCTTGATTAAATTTGATAATAATACATCTTTACAAATACCAGCTGTCTTTTTATGGTTATATATTATGTTCTAGGTGCACATACTATGTAATAAAAACAAATTTGATGTCAAATGAGAAAAATTTTTTAATTGCTTAAAATTAACTTTTTTGTTCCCACCTTTTGAGAATCACCCATAGGGTAAAAGCACCAGTAGTCGGCCATTTAAGAGATCTTTTGTTGATCTTGGCTAACCTAGAACTTTCAGCTATCAATACAGCAACAAAAACAAGGTAAAACTTTAGAATGAACCTTTCTGATCGTGAATCAACTACTTGTTTCAGAAATAAAAAAAAAAAAAAATGTTAAAATCCAAGCTGTTGTCAACACTAGTAAATGCTCTAGTAGTCGGCCACATAATCATCTTAGCTGAAAAATAAGCAGAATCGCAATCTTGGATGACGGGCACACCATTCAAAATGAAATGACTCATTACTAATTCAAAAAAAGTACCCAAAACTTAACTGCCACTGGTTGATGATTGAGGATAGATACATGAATGTGTGAATGCGCCATATCTGATTTTGAATTAAAAATGTACTATTTATGAGGAGTTTTATGTCATTGTGGCCGACTACTGGAACCTATGCAGAAAAGTAAGAAGTGATAGTGTTGACGCACGCGCAAGCAGTGAAACGTAAGAGCAAACAGTAGCCATGCACTCATATATTTCTCTTTATTCATATATCACTTGTTGCATTATGTGCAGTAGTTTCGGAAATATAATGCTTTGAAATCGAGTCCTACATTTTTTCTCACCAAGGGATTATGACGCAAGTTGCGCCATCAAAACTTTTGGGAGGGATTTTTTAAAACTAATTTAAATATTTATTTAAATTATGTTTTTAATTTAAATTATTTCTTTTATTTCTGACAATCCTATTCTGCGTTTTATTTGAACTTAAAAAAAAAAATAATAATATATATATATAAAAAAAACACTAGTTATAATTTAAAAAAATAAATAAATAATATTTAAAAAAATACATAAATAATATTTAAACAATAAATAAAAACATTAATAAATAATGTTTAAATAAATAAATAAAATAAAAAGAGGGATAAAAACAAAAATAAAATAAAAAAGAAGGGTAAAAATAAAAATAATAAGCACAAGAGGGTTGTGAAATATGGGGGGAGGGGGGGATTTGCGCCATTGAGCTTAGGGGGAATAGGCACCCCCTGTTTCTCACAAAGTTTAATATTCTGGTTTTCTATATCATGGTTTTGCTATATCAAAAATATAATTCATAAATTATTTACATTCAATAACTTACAAAATAAATTTTGACTTAAGGGTCAAATGTGTTCAACCCCTTTAAGTCCGATGATTCTTAAAGGGTTAAACACACAAGAAATGTTATTTATCGATTTTTGAGAAAGATGCTTAAAACTTTTCGCAATTAAATGACATGAAGCTCTCCGTATATGCTATTTCGTACAGCTAGTTTTGAAAAGGCAAGAAAAATCCCCCTCCCCACCCCCAAACGTCTGTCAGTCGGCTTCTAATTAGCTTAAAATGCTTCGCCCCCACTCCCCAGAAGACATCTCCGCCATGCAGCAGCCATTTTAAAATAGAACCCATTTTATGGCGCGGAAAAGTACTTTTGCCTCCGCTGCAACATTAGCGCACTTAATTGATTAGTCCCGGAAACGAAAGAAAATAAAACTTCCCGCCTTGACAATGTTATAATTCCTCGCGCCGGGAGCAGCCAAGACTCTCGGAGAATTCTACTTATTTGGGGACAGCGAGGTTTGAGAGAAATTAATAGGAATAACATTGGAGAGGAGAGAGGCTCTTTTACTTATTCTCGAACTTTTGTCTCCGGCACAGAGGGAAATCTCGTAACGACTTCTCCTCTGAAAGGCACTTGCACACAATGCAAGGGAATTCCATGAATAAAGAACGAGATTCGTTTGAGATGCTTACTAATTCGTGTTCAGTATACGAACACGAACAGTGTGCGCGGGAGATGATAATTTGCGATGCCTTTGGATGCTGCCGTTGAATTTAAATGTGGTAGAATCCATGTCGATTCAGGCAGTGTCGAACCTTGATGGTCTCCGATTTTTTTTATTTTGACATATGTTAAAATTCAAACAAAATGAGGAATACGTACATTTTGGTTTTTCCAAAAAAAAAATCCTGGCCCGAGATACGGGCCGTCAAAGATGGCTTGTCCAGCATTATTCCACACTTGCGATTTTCGAGAAAATCTTTAAAGTGTTTTTTCTCTATAACGGTACAACATATTCTGCTGCGGTTGGTTTTATTTAAAAGATTATATTTTTCTGTTTGCAAAGATATGCAGCATTTTTAAATTCGTGCATAACTTTTTTTTTCACATTTTTTTGAAAAATAAAAAAAATTGATCATCTTTTTGATATTTCTTAAAAATGCCAATCTCAAAAATTTTCTCTCTTTTACTGTTTATCAGTACTGCTGAACACTACATTCCCTGAAAACGGGAGCTTCCACTTTTGCGTTTAACAGATTTTAGAGCAATTTTAAAAATTCGAGGAATTTTGCAGGAATCGTACCAACACTGGTCAGCCTACTGCGTATCCTAAACATTATCAAATGCTACTTAGGATGGGTTTTTCCCCCAATTTTATTTCAAAGTAGTGAAAAAATAGTATTAAGCACTACTGGGTACGCGTATGGGGGGTATATAGAACCTTGTTTTTTTTTTTTTTTTTTTTTTTTTTGAGTTCTATCTCCATGTGTGACTTTTACAGCACAAAACAAAGAAGCTGAGCAGCAAAAAAAGAAAAATCGCAGGATACTCTTAGATATTTATATACTTTGCAATGAAGAAAACCCTGGAGTCACTTACAATTTTCTTAAAAAAAGACTATTTCATAAATCTTTTGAAAGAGGCACAAGAAATTAAATGTAAAAAAAAAAAAAGGACAACAACAGCTGTATAAGGCAGGTGTTGAAAACAGAGAATGGGAAATAATAATAACAATAATAAAAGAGTTGCGGGAAGGGAGAGTGAAACAAATTTTTCTTATCAGTTTGAAACAGAATAGTACTATTTACCTCTAGAAATTCTGTATAAACTAAAAATGATCTGCTGGTTTTGTATTTTGATAGGTCATTATGATTACAGATTTATATATTCATTTATATATTGGACATATGCAGCCATATTTCCAGGTGGCAAATAAAACATTTGGAGCATTATTTTTATTTGTAGCAGGAATATAAATAGTTTATTAGTCCATGTAAACATTTGAAATGTTTTAGATCATTCAATTCTATTGAGCCTGTTATATAAAAGGTCGATGATGAGTTTATTGTTCAGTTGCCACCTGGCAAGCGAATAGCGAACCTAGATCACCAAGCGTATGCTAAAAAATTGACGATTTTGTGCGATTGTGAGGGAAGGATATAATTTGAAATGTCTTTGGATTTTGGGGAGCGAAGATAAAGTGTGCTGACTATTTGCATATCCATAAAAAAGTCATATATAAGACTAGCAAAAAAACAGACTTTATTCAGGTTGGAAACACGAGTGGTTTATTTAAGGGTCTGCTTAAAAGTGAAAATGTTTCCAGTGATGATTTTTTATGCTCTAAATGTTTTGAGAGAATATCGAAAATGCCTCTAACTGAATTGCAAGAAGAAATGTTTCACGGCGTAGATAAAGACTTTGAACCTCCAGAAGAAGAATTGAACTTCCTGAATAAATCAGCTGCGGAAGTTGGTGTTTCTCCTGTGAAAAAACCATCGTTAGTGAGGGCAGGGCAAAGGAACTATGCATCAAGAAAATGCACGGAAATAGCTGAAGCTACGAAAAAGCACACCAAACGAAAACTGACTAAAATCTTCAACGTTGAAATTCCATCCCCACAACAAAATAAAGACTGTAAAACTTGCAGGGAATTTATTTCAAACATCAACTCAGCTATTGAATCGAGTGAATCCTACAACGAAAAGGTGCAACTTCTAACCCTAATCCCGGCGTCCTTTTCAAAAGCAGAAACTTTGCATCACATTCCATCTGCCACAAAATACATGGTAGAGAAAACAAGAACTTTGATAGCTGCTAAAGGAGTGTTTGGGAAATTAGATCCCTATTATGGTCACGCTGTCAAAGCAGAGGATGTTGACATTGCACTATCCTTCTATTTGGATGACAAATGGGACTGTTCTCGACAGAGTGCCAGTAAAAAAGATACTATCACTGTAACAGTTTCTGGTGAAAAAGTGGCAAAAGTAAAAAGATATATGACCCGCAGCATAAAGGAAACTTACGCCGTTTATAAGAAAGAGAACTCACCATTGCACATTGGAAGATCTAAGTTTTATCAACTAAGACCTAAGTGGGTGGTTCCACACCCTCCTAGAGATGTCTGCTTGTGCGTTTATTGTGCAAATTTTAAACTTTGCTTGGTAGCTTTAAAGAACTTGGTTACAGGCATGCCTTATGATTTATTGGTTGATCACGTGAAATCTTTAGTTGTCTGTGATCTGGAGCGAGATACCTGTTTGTTTCAGGAATGTAGGGACTGCCCTGGAAAGGAAGGACTTTCATTGCAGACACTTGGCCTAGAAAATACAGAAGATGACTGCTCTGAAGTAATTTATGCCACATGGGAAAAAAACAGACTGGTTAAGAAAATTGTTGAAATTGATACCTTTATTGAAGAACTTGGAAAATGGACAATGAAAGCAACAACTCATCAATATTTGAATAAACTGCAAAGAAAACACATTGCTGAAATTAAGGCAAGTGTACATGTTGAACATAAATGTTTCGTGCTACACTGTGACTTTGCTGAGAGTTGGTCCGTGATTTTGCCGCAAGAGATACAGGGCTATCACTGGAGAAATGATCAAATTTCCATTTTTACAGGCGTAATATACTTTCAGAATAAGACCACAAGTGTTGCAGTCATAAGTGATGACAGGGGACATGACTCAGCCCATGCACTGCTGGCAATGCACAAAATTAAATGTCAACTGCAATCACAGCCAGAGAAAATGATCATTATTTCAGATGGTGCCCCTAGCCATTTTAAAAACCGTTACCAATTGTTTGAAGTTAATACATCTCCTGTACCTATGGAGTGGATCTTCAGTGCAACTGGACATGGAAAAGGGCCTTGTGATGGTGTTGGAGGTCTACTTAAACATCACGCGACAAAACATAATCTTTCCAGCTCCAGTACAGACGTTATTCAGAATGCCGAGGATTTCACGCGAGTGGTAAAGTCGTTGACATCAACAACGTTGATACTTTTACCGAAAGAGGAAGTTGAAGCATTCCGCCAGCAGAAAACAAATGAATGGTCCAGTAAAGCTTCCCCGGTGAAAGGTCTCCAAAAAACACATGTGTGGACTCACAGTAATGGACAAACCTGTATTGCACGAACATTAAAGAGTGAGAAAACAGAAATTTCCTTTTCCAATCAACATCTCTGAAACGGTTTTAGGTTTTGGAAGTTTCCTCCGTAGTTTGTAAGTTTTTATATGTTTTTTGATAAAATTCAATTTTAAAAGCTTTCTTTAAAATATTCTACTTCTTATAAATATTAAATTTAAACTTTTATAGCAGCCACTATATCTTGATTTTGTTCAACTAATTTATGATTAAGTCATTACAAAAGAAAATAAAAATTCTGCCTGAATTATAAGATATAAAGACACCAGCTGATAATCATACTTAAAAAGTGATAAAGAATGTAGACGCTTGTTTCCGGACTACAAGGAACGCCTTCGGTAATTGAAAAGATGTCTCGCAAAAGCGTGTATTCCTCTGTTTTTCCATTTAAACAGGAGTTCCTTTTCGCCTCGAAACACGTGTCAGAAATGCTTAATACTGCTTTTTCACTATTTTTAAATAAAATTGGGGGAAAAAACCCATCCTAAGTAGCATTTGATAATGTTTAGGATACGCAGTAGGCTGACCTGTGTTGGTACGATTCCTGCAAAATTCCTCGAATTTTTAAAATTGCTCTAAAATCTGTTAAACGCAAAAGTGGAAGCTCCCGTTTTCAGGGAATGTAGTGTTCAATAGTACTGATAAACAGTAAAAGAGAGAAAATTTTTGAGATTGGCATTTTTGAGAAATATCAAAAAGATGATCAATTTTTTTTATTTTTCAAAAAAATGTGAAAAAAAAAGTTATGCACGAATTTAAAAATGCTGCATATCTTTGCAAACAGAAAAAAATAATCTTTTAAATAAAACTAACCGCAGCAGAATATGTTGTACCGTTATAGAGAAAAAACACTTTAAAGATTTTCTCGAAAATCGCAAGTGTGAAATAATGCCGGACAAGCCATCTTTGACGGCCCGTATCTCGGGCCAGGATTTTTTTTTTGGAAAAACCAAAATGTACGTATTCCTCATTTTGTTTGAATTTTAACATATGTCAAAATAAAAAAAATCGGAGACCATCAAGGTTCGACCCTGCCTGAATCGACATGGATTCTACCATGTAATGAATCTAGTTTGGTTGGAGTCTAAAAATGTGTGCGAACTTGAATACGTTTTTTGCACTCGTGAGCCACAAAAACCCTATTAGTTTTTAACAAATGAAGTTCAAGAACCCTACAGTTTTCAAAAAATATTTTCATTCGTAGATGGTCTGAATTAGATGAGAATGAACAGTATGCAGAAGGTGATCATTTGCAATGTCTTTGAATGCTGTGTTGAATTTAGATGTAATGAATCTAGTTTGAGTCTAAAAATGTTATGCGATTTCTTTTCACTTGAATGCGTTTTTTGCACTCGTGAGTCACAAAAACCCTACAGTCAGGGCTTAGTTTATAACAAATGAAGTTCATGAGCCCTACAGTTTCCAAAAAAATATTTTCATCCGTAGATAACCTGAATTAGACGAGAACGAACAGTATGCAGGAGGTGATAATTTGCAATGTCCTTGAATGCTGCCGTTGAATTTAGATGTAATGAATCTAGTTTGGTTGGTAGAGTCTAAAAATGAGTGCGATTTCTTTTGACTTGAATGCGTTTTTTGCACTCATGATTCACAAAACCCTACTATGTTTCTGGGCTTAGGTTCTA
The DNA here is from genome assembly GCA_038373865.1 of Uloborus plumipes. Lineage (NCBI taxonomy): Eukaryota > Metazoa > Arthropoda > Arachnida > Araneae > Uloboridae > Uloborus > Uloborus plumipes. The sequence continues at coordinate 57,695 of JAXGGA010005547.1, forward strand.
ACAAATAAAGTTCAGGAGCCCCAACAGTTTTCAAAAAAAAAAAAAAAATCATCCGTAGATAGTCTGATCTAGATGAGAATGAACAGTATGCAGAAGGTGATAATTTGCGATGTCTTTGAATGCTGCCGTTGAATTAAGATGCAATGAATCTAGTTTGGTTGATGAGTCTAAAAATTGAATAAAAAGAGCTTTCCAAAATTTAAATGATATTAGATTCAAGCTACTCTTTTCTAAGTTAGTTTCAGTTTTTCAAAATTTTAATTCCGACAAGAGTCGTAAAAGCTTGATTTCAGAAACTGTTATGGCATACATGTACCGCAGACTCTCCAATAGTTTGAGAGCTGTTTTTCTTTATCTAAAGCTCATATCACATAAAAACACCGTGGGATCCAACCGTTAAGATGCCTATGCACACCGGCAGTTAATAATAAGTAGAGTAAGGGTTTCTCTTCACCCTGAACTTTTCAGGAGGGATGCCTCTACCCCTTTTTGAACACGAAATGAGGTCAGTAAGCTCTTTAAGACGAAATAGTTTCCTTACCTACATCTTCTAAGGGGACCCTATTGTGTTGCTACAAGAAAAGAGATTACGTCAGCTGACCCGCTAACTTTGGGGGGAGATTTGTTGGGGAGGGGGGAGGGGACCCTTTTCCAACCCGGAAGTGGAGCTCAGGTGAAAACGTCTAACATGCTTTTGCTTTCAAAACCCCCCTCTGAAAATGGCCCCTGTTCTTTCCCTCAGGGTTTTTCTTTTTGCTTCTTTTAAATTTCCCTTCCCCATTCCTCAAAGGTCAACTTTTTGAAAAGAAAAGCGTGAATGTTTTTTTGTTTTATTTATTGCGTTTTTGCGGGACTAAAACTTCCGCGTGGGAAAGAAGGTGCTCAAAGGGGTGAGTCAGAAGAGCGGGGAAAAAATTGGAAGAACGAAAGTAGGCTATGGAATGGAATGTTCTTTTGCGTTGTTGGTGGAACTTTCATTTTTAATCCAGTTTCGAGTCAGGTTGATATTGTAAGGTATGTTGCAGTTCTCATATCTTGAGCATCAGGAACAAAAAACGTTTCAAAAGGTGTTTTTGATCACAATGGTAACTATGTTTTATTATATTTAGCACCATCCTAGTACAATTCCATATTTACTGATGTATTGCATAAATGAATTTTTTAAAACTTTGCACGAATATTTTATTTTACACGCTTTTACTGATAGTATTTCTTCTTCAAAAAAAAAAAAAAAAAAAACTTTTGTCAAACACTCGGCTGCTGCAGCTTAAGTTACGATAACATGGTCTTGGCGAGTTTTCAAAAATCTTGGCTTTATAATCATTTCAAAAATTTCATCGAAAATGTGTGCCAAAAGACAAATCTGTACCTCAGAACCAGACTAACGTAAGTCCACTTTCGTCATTTTTCAGTAGAGTTGAAAAACGATGTATTCGACAATCGTTTTTCCCCTCTACCGAAAAATGACGAAAGTGGACTTACGTTAGTCTGGTTCTGAGGTACAGAAATTAGGCCATCAAAAGCCATTAAAATAGAATGTAACCAGCAAAATAACTAAAATAGGGCATTAATACGATAGGCGCTCATAAAGTAAGGGCCGTTTCCCTATATTTAAATAATGGCGCTTCGAAGCACGATTTTACTACTGCAGCGCCATCTACTGACTGATTGTGAAGCTACAGAGTCATTTGTTTTGATTCTGAAGTCGTATTGTTGTCTGTGAATACAAAGAGCAATGGCCACAAAAATCGTTAATCCCCCCGCCAACTGTGAAGAGCGTTTTATGATTCGTTGACTAATTGAGACGTGCGATCTAAAACAAAGCAGCGGGAAACTCATCTGGCATTCTCCTCCTCCATGATAACGCACGTCCTCACACTGCTACCAAAACCAAGGAGAAAAATTTAAGATTTTCGTTGGGAACATTTTGACCACCCAAGTAGGGGAAAAAGGACAGTTCTGCGGCGGCCCAGGCGGTGGCGGTGGTAACACCGCCTGGCTCTCTGGCTCTAGGTGCTGGGTGCCTACCACAGCCGCCTCCCCAGGGCCGCCGCGAGGGTTTTCGCGCGAATTTTGAATATTTTCCCGCGAATTTTAGGACTTTGAATTATTTTCGTGAAAGGTTACAAGGGTTTTTCCCGCAAATTTCTGAATATTTCCCGCGAATTTTAGGACTTTGAATTATTTTACAGAGTTAATTTCGATCGTGCCGCCATTTATTGACGGAATTATATTTTTTCTTAATTTTCAGGAACTTAATTTTATTTTGAATGCTCATGCTGCCATCTATTGAGTGAACGAATTTAATTCTTTTTTTAATTTTGGACTTTGTCTATTTCCCGAAGCGGGGTTCGAACTCGAACCAAAATTATCCTCTTGCTTATCAGACAAACACGCAAACCAACTAGGCTACGGTCTTCTCATACTCACAAGTGCTAATAGTGATCACAATATAATTTAAGATTGTATCGCAGTCTATTGATTACCCGATGATGTTAATTTGCACGCTAATTTATTTTGTAATTCGAACTTTGTCTAATTTTTCCAACTTAGTTTTTGTAACATATCTCAATATAATTTTTAGTATTAACGAACGATGATGCTGCCATCTGTTGATGGAAATTTATTTTTTTTCGAATTTAATTATTTCTTCGAACTTAATTTATTTTTCAAGCCGAAATCGGACTTTGTCAATGAAAATTAATTTTTTTTTATGTTTATGATAATCCGACCCAATGTAATGATTAACTATTTTTTATTAACCTGCTAATTTATTTAATTAGGAATTAGTCGAATTCAATTAATTTCACACAATCGAATGAGAATTTTATTTAGGAATTCCAGACTTTGCATGTTTTTTCACGAATTTTACTGTTTTTAAGTTTACCCATACTTTTACAACATCATTTTAGAACTTTGTCGAACGCTTCGCGAATTTAATTTTTTTTTTTTTCCAATTTGGATTATTTTTTCAAACCGAAATGGAATTTTTTCAATGAAAATTATTTTTTTTTATGTTGTTGCTCATCTGACCCAGAGTAATGAATGACTTTTTAATTGGCATCCCATTTTAATTAGTAATTAGTCAAATTTAAAAAAGCCCACACTTCCGAATTTGATTATTTCTATAAAGTTCTGGACATTGCATGTTTTTTCACGAATTTTACTGTTTTTTTTTTAACTATGTCTCCGCTTTTACAACTTAATTTTTAAACTTTTTCGATACTTCAAAATTTTTCATCTAATCTACTATGACTTAATTACCTCGACCCCACTTCAATCCCAAAACAAACTCGACCAACACGACTTCTTATTTCCGACATTAATGAACACATTGATACAAATAATCATTACATACAAGACTGTCAATTACTCACACACAATAGACCACACATTGATTTTTACTACTTTTATCCGATTATACTCAACCCTCGACTTTCATGTGAAACCTCAAACATTCATACAAACCCCTTCAATATCATTCAAACACACGTGCATCCATTCATTAAGACTCAATTGTTAAATAAAATTTCAAACATCAAGTCAACAAGTCAAAAATTTCAACCATTAAGTGAAAAATAATCATACTCTGCCAATAAGAGAAAACTCGGTCGTTAATACATTAAAAATCAAAATCAAATTTTTCACAATGTCGAAGTTGAAAATTAAAATTTTTACAATGTCAAGATTAAAAAATCAAAAACTTTTTTTTTTTTTTTGCAACGTCAAAATCAAAAGTTAAAAATTCCCCCATGTTGAAATTAAAAATCGAAATTTATTCTCCAACGTCAAAATTTAAAATCAATTCGATACACTCAAGTTAACATTGGTTTATACATTTGAACACACAAATTTTTTTTACATTCACTATCATTTCACACAATGAAACTTATAAAACACTTTAACCCGCTCAACACTTGATAAAAAATTGAACTATACATATTATTTCGCATGCAATCAATTGAAATGAAACAAGAAACTTACCTTCTGTTGTGTGAATCACAATGGTGCAACTCCGCAGGAAACAAATCCCATGGTAGATCCTCAAGCAATAAATGGAATCACATTAATTGAGTTATTTTTTACTTTTACAACTCGAATTAACGTAACTCCACTCACGCTATTTTTCGCAACTTTTCCGTCAGTTTGACGCGATGTCCACCCGTTAATATCCCGATTTTCGGGCAAGATTTCTCGGCAAGCTTTCCTTTTTCTCTGGGTACCTTCTCCATCCACAAAATCCATCCCTTCACATAGAAGTCGAACACTCAAATGGCGTGTAATCAGAAAGATAAGTGAATCATTACTGATAACTGATGACCACGTGACACTTAATCATCACACCCTGACCACAAGCGTCCTTTGTCTTATCAGTTCGCGCATGTGCAGAGAGTCTAATAAGACGCACTGTCTTACCATAGTAAGTATATGTGATATCATCACAATCCAATGAAAGCCTCGGATTAGTGACATCGCTGTGTTTAGATTAATTCAAGTTTTCAAACATTTTAATTGGTCACATAAAAGTGACGTCACATTGTTCATTTTGTCAAGCTTAGCTTAATTTTAAAATCACTTCTCTCTCAGATAGAATGCTCTGTTGATTACCCGATAATGTTAATTTGTATGCTAATTTAATTAGTAGTTTACCAAAGTTAATTAATTCCATCATTAGAAAAATTTAATTATTCTCTTTGTTTTCCGTTATAGTTTTCATCAGAGTAGCGAGTTAGTTCTATTATTTTTCAGGACTCGATTTTTTTCAAGTCAATTGAAATTAATTTTTGTTATGGGAGCGAGCCCACTAACCCGACGTATTTAATTCTTTAATTATTTCATTTCTTTAATCACTTCATTTCTTTAATCACTTTATTTCTCTAATTACTTTTTTCGAACTTAATTTATTTCCAACAGCTGGGCTAACTCGAATTTTACAGTGATTGATTTGGAACTTTGATAATTTTTCAACGAATTTAATTGTTTCTTAGAACTTCAATTGTTTTTCTGACCGAAATGAGATTTTGCCAGTGAAAATTTTTTTTTTTTAGGTTTTTTGATCTATTTAATTACTTAATTTTCTTCATTGATTAAATTTCTTTACTTATTTCATTTCTTTAATCACTTCATTTCTTTAATCAACTAATTCTTTTAATTTATTTCCACCAGCTGGGGTAACTCGAATTTTACAGTGACTGATTTGGAACTTTGATAATTTTTCAGCGAATTTAATTAGTTCTTAGAGCTTCAATTGTTTTTCTGCTCGAAATGAGATTTTGCCAGTGAAAATTTTTTTTTATGTTTTTGATCATCCGGCCCTGCTATAATGAGTAACTAATTTTGAATAAGTCTGCTAATTTAATTGATGATTAAACTTGTAATTAGTCAATTGTAATTTATTTCACCTTATCGAATTTGATTATTTGTACAGAATTTTCAAATTCAAAGTTTTCTAGTTTTCAAAATTTATTTATCTTTCTCCACGGTTCCAAATATTTTTTACCAGTTTGAATATTTAATCATTCTCATACGAACAAAACATTAGAACTTACTCTTAATATTAATTTGGCTGAATCTGTTTCACAGTCATTTCATCATTTCCAGTGTAAGAATTTTTCTATACTTTATGAATGAATCTAACGAAATTGCACAACAAATGTAGAATCACATGTAGCCTATTACAAAACCTTACATCAAAACCACAGAAAAACATTAACATTACGAAGGTTGCTTACAAGGAGTCATATAGAAAGATACGAAACAATGATACTCGTAAAACACTTTATATCTCAAAACTTTAGTTCCTAAGAGTTCCCTTCCCCGACATTTACCATCACTCTGCATTATTTTGCAAGCAATTATCTGCTAATGGATTAAATTCTTATAACAACTCTAACATTTATACGGTATTTTCTAGCTTCCTACATATTACATCGCATTTTTTTTTTCTACACTTATTCATTTTCTCAAAACTTAATCATTTCCAATGCATGAGTTTTAATGTTAATTTCGTGTTTTCAAAGAATCTCATTTCTCATTTGAAATTGAAACATGCAATTTTCATGACTTGAAAATTTTTCAAAAAGAAAAAAAAACTTTAACTAAAAATTTACGATCTTACAAAAATTTGAATTTTCTCAGCTACACACACAAAAAAAATTAGATATACAAACTATTGAAATGAAACAAGAAACTTACCCTTATGTTGAGCGAATCACAGCGATGTTCTATGAATGAATGGCGATTAGTAAAAGCAATAAAAGAGATTACACTAAATGAGTTGGTATTTCAATTTACAACAACAAATGATGTAATCTCCCTCATGCTTTATTTCGCACATCAACACAAATCCAAACACCGACATGTCGTGAAATTTGCATCAAAAGCCGGGAGTCAACGAAGATCACAGAAGTCCTTCCGAAACATTTCAACAACCATTTCCATCAAACCCAAGGCTACAAATGATTTATCTTGATCAAATCTGACCTCATACTGATAACTAAAGATCACATGACGTCTTATCAGCAGCAAGCACATGATTAAGACCACCAATCATCTCTACCCACATGCAAACTTGCATGGTATCAATAAGATGAAATCAACTTCAATCACATATAAAGAACAATTAATCAGAACTAACTTAATGACAAACTATTATTTTCAGATTTCGAGTATTAGTTATGAATAATCTACATCATTTAATGCAATCTATATTTTCCCCCGACTCATACATCACTTTCGTCATAGTTATCACAACTTTGAATTTTTAGCTAATATACTATCATCCCATAGTTTGTTAATTTAATTAACTACTCCATTAAGTGAATTCCTCTTTATCGAGTTACATTATTTCTACGAAATGCCCAAACTTCAATTATTTTCCGACTTCTCTTTTTTTCAATGGAGTTGTGTAAATTATTTATCACTCCTAAGTAACAATCCAATCAAGTGAATCATTTAATAAACCAAACACAAAACTTCAACGGAGGAATAATAGTTCGATCATTCTATCAATAATACTTTACTATTTTTTCTAAGTTTTATATCATGAATATCCGTTTTTGTATCATGAAGTTTTACATTTCTCATTAAGTTTAACTTCAGAAAAATTAATTTTCAAAAAATATTTGCGAGGAAAGTTTTGCTTACGAAAAAATTTAAGTTAGATTGAAAAAAAAAGTCTCTTTTTTTTTTTTTTTCTCTCTCTCTCTCTCTCTCGAATCCATACTATATAACTAGTGCTAATATTTAAATTTCCTTTCGACTTCCGAGTCTTTATTTCTTTTCACATAGCATAACATGATTTATATTAAACAAGTTTGCGATAATTATTTGCACTCATTGCGTTACTTACAACTTGTACTTCTATCTAAATTATTGTGAATGTGAATTTGTCTTAGCTTATTCTTAACAAGTCTGGCAATAATTTATTGCATTCATCTAATTAATTATTTTGAATGTGAATTTAACAACTTCCACACCTACCATACATTGCAATTTTTTTTTTTTTTTCGCAATGTTTACTTTTTACATGTTTGAAAGATTTTATGTTGGAAAAAGTTTAGTGTTTATGAAATATCATTGTGGAATACTTTGTGATAATAAACTTTTCGAACTTCAATTATTTTTACACGAGGTGAGTATCGAACATGCGACCTTCTGATCCAAAAGGCATTTTTCAGATTTCGAGTATTAGTAATGAATAATCTATATCATTTGATGCATTCTACTTTTTCCCCCGACTCCTACATCAGGTTCGACACAATTATCACAACTTTGAATTTTCAGCTAATATGCTAACATCCCACAGTTTAACAATTTAATTAACTACTCCATTGAATAAGAGAAGTCTGACAATATTTGAAGTTTGGACATTTCGTAGAAATAATGTAACTCGATAGAGAGGAATTCACTTAATGGAGTAGTTAATTAAATTGTTAAACTGTGGGATGTTAGCATATTAGCTGAAAATTCAAAGTTGTGATAATTGTGTCGAACCTGATGTAGGAGTCGGGGGAAAAAGTAGAATGCATCAAATGATATAGATTATTCATTACTAATACTCGAAATCTGAAAAATGCCTTTTGGATCAGAAGGTCGCATGTTCGATACTCACCTCGTGTAAAAATAATTGAAGTTCGAAAAGTTTATTATCACAAAGTATTCCACAATGATATTTCATAAACACTAAACTTTTTCCAACATAAAATCTTTCAAACATGTAAAAAGTAAACATTGCGAAAAAAAAAAAAAAAATTGCAATGTATGGTAGGTGTGGAAGTTGTTAAATTCACATTCAAAATAATTAATTAGATGAATGCAATAAATTATTGCCAGACTTGTTAAGAATAAGCTAAGACAAATTCACATTCACAATAATTTAGATAGAAGTACAAGTTGTAAGTAACGCAATGAGTGCAAATAATTATCGCAAACTTGTTTAATATAAATCATGTTATGCTATGTGAAAAGAAATAAAGACTCGGAAGTCGAAAGGAAATTTAAATATTAGCACTAGTTATATAGTATGGATTCGAGAGAGAGAGAGAGAGAGAAAAAAAAAAAAAAAGAGACTTTTTTTTTCAATCTAACTTAAATTTTTTCGTAAGCAAAACTTTCCTCGCAAATATTTTTTGAAAATTAATTTTTCTGAAGTTAAACTTAATGAGAAATGTAAAACTTCATGATACAAAAACGGATATTCATGATATAAAACTTAGAAAAAATAGTAAAGTATTATTGATAGAATGATCGAACTATTATTCCTCCGTTGAAGTTTTGTGTTTGGTTTATTAAATGATTCACTTGATTGGATTGTTACTTAGGAGTGATAAATAATTTACACAACTCCATTGAAAAAAAGAGAAGTCGGAAAATAATTGAAGTTTGGGCATTTCGTAGAAATAATGTAACTCGATAAAGAGGAATTCACTTAATGGAGTAGTTAATTAAATTAACAAACTATGGGATGATAGTATATTAGCTAAAAATTCAAAGTTGTGATAACTATGACGAAAGTGATGTATGAGTCGGGGGAAAATATAGATTGCATTAAATGATGTAGATTATTCATAACTAATACTCGAAATCTGAAAATAATAGTTTGTCATTAAGTTAGTTCTGATTAATTGTTCTTTATATGTGATTGAAGTTGATTTCATCTTATTGATACCATGCAAGTTTGCATGTGGGTAGAGATGATTGGTGGTCTTAATCATGTGCTTGCTGCTGATAAGACGTCATGTGATCTTTAGTTATCAGTATGAGGTCAGATTTGATCAAGATAAATCATTTGTAGCCTTGGGTTTGATGGAAATGGTTGTTGAAATGTTTCGGAAGGACTTCTGTGATCTTCGTTGACTCCCGGCTTTTGATGCAAATTTCACGACATGTCGGTGTTTGGATTTGTGTTGATGTGCGAAATAAAGCATGAGGGAGATTACATCATTTGTTGTTGTAAATTGAAATACCAACTCATTTAGTGTAATCTCTTTTATTGCTTTTACTAATCGCCATTCATTCATAGAACATCGCTGTGATTCGCTCAACATAAGGGTAAGTTTCTTGTTTCATTTCAATAGTTTGTATATCTAATTTTTTTTGTGTGTGTAGCTGAGAAAATTCAAATTTTTGTAAGATCGTAAATTTTTAGTTAAAGTTTTTTTTTCTTTTTGAAAAATTTTCAAGTCATGAAAATTGCATGTTTCAATTTCAAATGAGAAATGAGATTCTTTGAAAACACGAAATTAACATTAAAACTCATGCATTGGAAATGATTAAGTTTTGAGAAAATGAATAAGTGTAGAAAAAAAAAAATGCGATGTAATATGTAGGAAGCTAGAAAATACCGTATAAATGTTAGAGTTGTTATAAGAATTTAATCCATTAGCAGATAATTGCTTGCAAAATAATGCAGAGTGATGGTAAATGTCGGGGAAGGGAACTCTTAGGAACTAAAGTTTTGAGATATAAAGTGTTTTACGAGTATCATTGTTTCGTATCTTTCTATATGACTCCTTGTAAGCAACCTTCGTAATGTTAATGTTTTTCTGTGGTTTTGATGTAAGGTTTTGTAATAGGCTACATGTGATTCTACATTTGTTGTGCAATTTCGTTAGATTCATTCATAAAGTATAGAAAAATTCTTACACTGGAAATGATGAAATGACTGTGAAACAGATTCAGCCAAATTAATATTAAGAGTAAGTTCTAATGTTTTGTTCGTATGAGAATGATTAAATATTCAAACTGGTAAAAAATATTTGGAACCGTGGAGAAAGATAAATAAATTTTGAAAACTAGAAAACTTTGAATTTGAAAATTCTGTACAAATAATCAAATTCGATAAGGTGAAATAAATTACAATTGACTAATTACAAGTTTAATCATCAATTAAATTAGCAGACTTATTCAAAATTAGTTACTCATTATAGCAGGGCCGGATGATCAAAAACATAAAAAAAAATTTTCACTGGCAAAATCTCATTTCGAGCAGAAAAACAATTGAAGCTCTAAGAACTAATTAAATTCGCTGAAAAATTATCAAAGTTCCAAATCAGTCACTGTAAAATTCGAGTTACCCCAGCTGGTGGAAATAAATTAAAAGAATTAGTTGATTAAAGAAATGAAGTGATTAAAGAAATGAAATAAGTAAAGAAATTTAATCAATGAAGAAAATTAAGTAATTAAATAGATCAAAAAACCTAAAAAAAAAAAATTTTCACTGGCAAAATCTCATTTCGGTCAGAAAAACAATTGAAGTTCTAAGAAACAATTAAATTCGTTGAAAAATTATCAAAGTTCTAAGAAACAATTAAATTCGTTGAAAAATTATCAAAGTTCCAAATCAATCACTGTAAAATTCGAGTTAGCCCAGCTGTTGGAAATAAAGTGATTAAAGAAATGAAGTGATTAAAGAAATGAAATAATTAAAGAATTAAATACGCCGGGTTAGTGGCTTCGCTCCCATAACAAAAATTAATTTCAATTGACTTGAAAAAAATCGAGTCCTGAAAAATAATAGAACTAACTCGCTACTCTGATGAAAACTATAACGGAAAACAAAGAGAATAATTAAATTTTTCTAATGATGGAATTAATTAACTTTGGTAAACTACTAATTAAATTAGCATACAAATTAACATTATCGGGTAATCAACAGAGCATTCTATCTGAGAGAGAAGTGATTTTAAAATTAAGCTAAGCTTGACAAAATGAACAATGTGACGTCACTTTTATGTGACCAATTAAAATGTTTGAAAACTTGAATTAATCTAAACACAGCGATGTCACTAATCCGAGGCTTTCATTGGATTGTGATGATATCACATATACTTACTATTGGTAAGACAGTGCGTCTTATTAGACTCTCTGCACATGCGCGAACTGATAAGACAAAGGACGCTTGTGGTCAGGGTGTGATGATTAAGTGTCACGTGGTCATCAGTTATCAGTAATGATTCACTTATCTTTCTGATTACACGCCATTTGAGTGTTCGACTTCTATGTGAAGGGATGGATTTTGTGGATGGAGAAGGTACCCAGGAAAAAGGAAAGCTTGCCGAGAAATCTTGCCCGAAAATCGGGATATTTACGGGTGGACATCGTGTCAAACTGACGGAAAAGTTGCGAAAAATAGCGTGAGTGGAGTTACGTTAATTCGAGTTGTAAAAGTAAAAAATAACTCAATTAATGTGATTCCATTTATTGCTTGAGGATCTACCATGGGATTTGTTTCCTGCGGAGTTGCACCATTGTGATTCACACAACAGAAGGTAAGTTTCTTGTTTCATTTCAATTGATTGCATGCAGAATAATTCGTATAGTTAATTTTTTTTATCAAGTGTTGTGTGACTTAAAGTGTTTTATAAGTTTCATTGGGTGAAATGATAGTGAATGTAAAAAAAATTTGTGTGTTCGAATGTATAAACCAATGTTAACTTGAGTGTATCGAATTGATTTTAAATTTTGACGTTGGAGAATAAATTTCGATTTCTAATTTCAACATGGGGGAATTTTTAACTTTTGATTTTGACGTTGCAAAAAAAAAAAAAGTTTTTGATTTTTAATCTTGACATTGTAAAAATTTTAATTTTCAACTTCGACATTGTGAAAAATTTGATTTTGATTTTTAATGTATTAACGATCGAGTTATTTCTTATTGGCAGAGTATGATTATTTTTCACTTAATGGTTGAAATTTTTGACTTGTTGACTTGATGTTTGAAATTTTATTTAACAATTGAGTCTTAATGAATGGATGCACGTGTGTTTGAATGATAGTGAAGGGGTTTGTATGAATGTTTGAGGTTTCACATGAAAGTCGAGGGTTGAGTATAATCGGATAAAAGTAGTAAAAATCAATGTGTGGTCTATTGTGTGTGAGTAATTGACAGTCTTGTATGTAATGATTATTTGTATCAATGTGTTCATTAATGTCGGAAATAAGAAGTCGTGTTGGTCGAGTTTGTTTTGGGGTCGAGGTAATTAAGTCATAGTAGATTAGATGAAAAATTTTGAAGTGGCGAAAAAGTTTAAAAATTAAGTTGTAAAAGCAGGGACATAGTTAAAAAAACAGTAAAATTCGTGAAAAAACATGCAATGTCCAGAACTTTATAGAAATAATCAAATTCGGAAGTGTGGGCTTTTTTAAATTGACTAATTACTAATTAAAATGGGATGTCAATTAAAAAGTCATTCATTACTCTGGGTCAGATGAGCAACAACATGAAAAATTAATTTTCACTGAAAAAATTCCATTTCGGTTTGAAAAAATAATCCAAGTTGGAAAAAAAAAAAATAATTAAATTCGCGAAGCGTTCGACAAAGTTCAAAAATGATGTTGTAAAAGTATGGGTAAACTTAAAAACAGTAAAATTCGTGAAAAAACATGCAAAGTCGGGAATTCCTAAATAAAATTCTCATTCGATTGTGTGAAATTAATTAAATTCGACTAATTCCTAATTAAATAAATTAGCAGGTTAATAAAAAATAGTTAATCATTACATTGGGTCGGATTATCATAAACATAAAAAAAAATTAATTTTCATTGACAAAGTCCGATTTCGGCTTGAAAAATAAATTAAGTTCGAAGAAATAATTAAATTCGAAAAAAAATAAATTTTCATCAACAGATGGCAGCATCATCGTTCTTTAAAATCAAAAATTATATTGAAATAGGTTACAAAAACTAAGTTGGAAAAATTAGACAAAGTTCGAATTACAAAATAAATTAGCATGCAAATTAACATCATCGGGTAATCAACAGACGGCGATATAATCTTAAATTATATTGTGATCACTATTAGCACTCGGGAGTATAAGAACACCGTAGCCTAGTTGGTTTGCGTGTTTGTTTGATAATCAAGAGGAAAACTTTTGGTTCGAGTTCGAACCCCGCTTCGGGAAATATTCAAAGTCCCGAAATAAAAAAAAGAATTAAATTCGTTCACTCAATAGATGGCAGCATGAGCATTCAAAATAAAATTAAGTTCCTGAAAATTAAGAAAAAAATAATTCCGTCGATAGATGGCACCACGATCGAAATTAACTCTGTAAAATAATTCAAAGTCCTAAAATTCGCGGGAATTATTCAGAAATTTGCGGGAAAAACCCTTGTAACCTTTCACGAAAATAATTCAAAGTCCTAAAATTCGCGGGAAAATATTCAAAATTCGCGCGAAAACCCTCGCGGCGGCCCTGGGGAGGTGGTGGGAGGTGGCTGTGGGAGGCACCCAGCACCCAGGACCATGTGCCGAGTTGGTGGGAAGGCGGTGTTACCACCGCACACCTCCTGCCGCCGCAGAACTGTCCTTTTTCCCCTACTCACCCACCGTACAGTCCCGACCTTGCACATAGCGACTGCATCCTCTTTCATTTCAAACGGTAGACAAGCGTTTTGAAACGCAAAAAGGGATTAAAAAACGCCGTTGTCAACTCTTTCAAACTCTCAGGCGGCAAGCTTCTATGCAGAGGGTAAAAGAAGCTGGTGCAGCAGTACGAATAATGCTTAGAAGTGAACGGCAATCATGTAGAGAAGTAAAGTCAGTTTGTACCTAACTAAATATGGCAATAAAATTTGTTTCTATGAATATTTTTTTATATGACCCAAACGGCCCTTACTTTATGAACGCGGCTCGTAGTATTTAAAATTTCATTTAAATGTAAAATAATTTGTCAACTAAATTTAGCAGCACTATGAACTCCACTGTTTTATCTCCAATCTCACCAAGCAACCACGTTGTCGTAACTCAGCCATGACGTGACAATAAAAATTCAGAACTCTTGTGGAATATAAGTAACCAATGTGAACTTCAACGCTCCAAACAACAAATTGCAAATATTGATATATGTTTGACGAGCCAATAATTTTGAGTCAATTTCAGCCATATTAAGAAGTAATTACCTAAAATTAATTCAAATTCAATGTGTCCAGGTTTTCAAAGCCTTATTAAGGAAGGCACACCGGGTATATCCGTCGAGAGGACTCACTGCTTTAGAGGCTCAAATGTGATTCAAAGAATTATTTTATTAATATTTCAAAGGAAAAATTCCAGCTGTTGTTGCAGGTAATACTAATTGAGAAACACAAACTCCTTTCGCAGACAAAGTAGGAATTAAGAGCCATTATTTTGAAAATCGAACAAAAAAGGGAAATTTTGGCAGTAACCATTTTTGATTTTCCTCATTTTTTTATATGTCAAAGTAGGTCATGAGAAATGAACATTCTGAAGTTTGCAGCCCCCCAAAAAATTTTGTTCGCTCGGTAAAAATTCCCAAAGTTTGATGTTATGCAGCGCTTTTTTGGTAAAACGGCTGAAAGACGCATTTCAGTGCGCTGTAGTTTTTTACAGAAACACCACCCCATGGTTATGTTTACATTTATTGATTGTACAATGTGTAGTTATGAGGACCCCATAGTTATTTGGGTCGGGCTGTGTTTCTTTCTTCAGTTAAGGGGCCGCAAAGTATGGTTTTTAGACCATTTTCGCTCGACTTTGAACTGCGTTATTTCCCCCGTAAAAGAAACCCCCCGAAATTTTTTTAACATATACTGAAAATTTATACTATGAAGAGAATATGTGGTACGAAAATTGTTTAATATCTCATTGCTTTAAGGAGAAAAAGACTTAGACATTTTTCAAATTTTCAAAATTTGCGGTTTTTTGATCGCATTTAACTCAAAACAGCAACTCTAAGGAAAAAAAAATCTTGTATGGATTATGGAACCTATAGATGTGTAGAATAACGTAAAAAAGAAAGTTGCGTGGGGTCTCGTCTCGTTTTCAAGAAAATAATTTTTTTTGTAGCTCATTTTAATGCTTTTTTCTCATAGTAAAATGTGTCCATCAAGTAGGTCACATCTGCTGAAACTCTAAGTATATAGTAATGATATATTTAAATTTGTATAGGGAAAGAGAAAAAGACGAAAAACACTTAATTTTGTTTAATTTTTTTTTAATTTTTAGTTTTTTAATTGCAATTAACTCAAAAAACGTGAAATCCTGAGACTATTATTGAATGCACATTTTTTCTAGCTTTAAAATATTGGAAAAAGTAAATTCGGTGAGGTATCTTCAGATGTATTCTAGTGGGAGGTCACAGTGACTTCCCGAAAAATTTCATGATCAAAAAATTTTGCTGACGATTCGGCAAATTTGGAAACTATTATAACATTGAGATTTTTTAATGATACATTTTTGTCACGTGTGCTTGATCGTATTCTGTAAAAATTTAAGTTCCAGTGCCCATGAGTATCTTATACTTCTTAAGAAGATGTTCTTAATTTGCCAAAGGAATTTCCCAATTTTTCGAATGATAAAATACGATCAAGCCCACGTGTAAAAAATAAATAAATAAATAGAAAATTTCTATGTTGCAGTATTGTTTCTAAAGTTGCTGAATCTTCATAAAAATTTTCCGAATATGAAATTTTTCTGGAGGTCACAGTGACCTCCTTTGACTTTTCATTGGGGAGCCTCTAAAAATACCTCACAGTATTTACTTTATCGAATTTTTCCAGTCATTGCCAGCTAGTAATATGTAAATTCAACAATTCCCTCAATAACGATTTATCGTTTTTTAATATAATTGCAATAAGAAGCTAAAAGTTCTAAAAATTGAGACACAATTAAGTGCTGTGATTCTTTTTCACTATTACTATACACTCAAAAATTACTATACACACATACATAAATTACCATCATATATTTTAAATTTTAGCAGATCTGACCTACATACTGGACACATTTTACTACGGGAGAGCGCATTAAAATCTGCTACATTTTTTTTCTGTAAAACTAGAAGAGACCCCTGGCCGCTTTATTTTGTACGTCGTTTTACACATATGTAGTTATCATATAATATACAAAAATAATCATAACATGTAAAAAATAAACAAATAGAAAAGTTCAATGTTGCAGTATTGTTTCCAACTTTGCCGAATCATCAGCAAAATGTTTCGATCATGAAATTTTTCGGGAGGTCACTGTGACCTCCCACTAGAATACACCTATGGAAACTTCACCGAATTTACTTTTTCCAATATTTCAAAGCTAGTAGTATGTGCATTCAATAATAGTTTCAGGATTTCACGTTTTTTGAGTTAATTGCAATTAAAAACAAAAAATCATAAAAAAAATTGACAAAATTAAGTGTTTTTAGTCTTTTTCTCTTTCCTTATACAAATTTAAATATATCTTTACTATATACTTAGAGTTTCAGCAGATTTGACCTACTTGGTGGACACATTTTACTATGAGAAAAAAGCATTAAAATGAGCTACAAAAAAAATTATTTTCTTGAAAACGAGATGAGACCCCAGACAACTTTCTTTTTTACGTTATTCTACACATGTGTAGGTTCCATAATTCATATAAGATTTTTTTTCCTAGAGTTTCTGTTTTGAGTTAAATGCGATCAAAAAACCGCAAATTTTGAAAATTTGAAAAATGTCTAAGTCTTTTTCTCTTTAAAGCAATGAGAAATTAAACAATTTTCGTACCACATATTCTCTTCATAGTATAAATTTTCAGTATATGTTAAAATTTTTTCCTGGGGTTGCTTTTAGGGGGGAAATAACGCAGTTCAAAGTCGAGCGAAAATGGTCTAAAAACCATACTTTGCGGCCCCTTAACTGAAGAAAGAAACACACCCCAACCCAAATAACTATGGGGTCCTCATAACTACACATTGTACAATCAATAAATGTAAACATAACCATGGGATGGTGTTTCTGTAAAAAACTACAGCGCACTGAAATGCGTCTTTCAGCCGTTTTACCAAAAAAGCGCTGCATAACATCAAACTTTGGGAATTTTTACCGAGCGAACAAAATTTTTTGGGGGGCTGCAAACTTCAGAATGTTCATTTCTCATGACCTACTTTGACATATAAAAAAATGAGGAAAATCAAAAATGGTTACCGCCACGCTTTGTCTGAATTTCAAAATAATGACTCTTAAGGCATTGTACTGCTAAAACTACGGGTTGCATTTGGCGCCTTTAAGGGTTAAACGATGTAGCACCAGTGGCACTTGACTCCCTATGGAACCCTTGAAGGTGATATTAGGCTCCCTATTAGTCCAGTAAAATTAGGTCAAAAAAAGGCCGAATCCGAACATTCAAAAAATACAATTGCCACCTTTGACAAGAGTAGATATAAAAGGCCGGTTCTAGGACAGGAGGTGGCTCCCTGGCTCAGCCACCTCCCACAGCCTCCTCCCGCCGCCTCCTCCCGCCGCCACCTCCCAGAGCCACCTCCCAGAGCCGCCTGTGACCTCCCCTCCACCCCCTGCGGCCTTCCCTCCGCCGCCTCCGCAGGGCCGCCGCGAGGGTTTTCGCGCGAATTTTGAATATTTTCCCGCGAATTTTAGGACTTTGAATTATTTTCGTGAAAGGTTACAAGGGTTTTTCCCGCAAATTTCTGAATATTTCCCGCGAATTTCAGGAACTTAATTTTATTTTAGGTGCTCGTGACGCCATCTATTGAGTGAACGAATTTAATTTTTATTTTTAATTTCGGACTTTGTCAATTTCCTGAAGCGGGGTTCGAACTCGAACCAAAAGTTTTCCTCTCGATTATCAAACAAACGCGCAAACCAACTAGGCTATGAAGCTCTCTTCCTCTTCAGCACTAATTGTGATCACAATATAATTGAAGATTGTATCGCCGTCTGTTGATTACTCGAAGATGTTAATTTGCACGCTAATTTATTTTGTAATTCGAACTTTGTCTAATTTTTGCAACTTAGTTTTTGTAACCTATTTCAATATAATTTTTTATTTTAAAGAACGATGATGCTGCCATCTGTTGATGGAAATTTATTTTTTTTCAAATTTAATTATTTCTTCGAACTTAATTTTTTTTCAAGCCGAAATCGGACTTTGTCAATGAAAATTAATTTTTTTTTAATGTTTATGATAATCCGACCCAATGTACTGATTAACTATTTTTTATTAACCTGCTAATTTATTTAATTAGGAATTAGTCGAATTTAATTAATTTCACACAATCGAATGAGAATTTTATTTAGGAATTCCCGACTTTGCATGTTTTTTCACGAATTTTACTGTTTTTAAGTTTCCCCATACTTTTACAATATCATTTTTAGAACTTTGTCGAACGCTTCGCAAATTTAATTATTTTTTTTTTTCCAACTTGGATCATTTTTTCAAACCGAAATAGAATTTTTTCAGTGAAAATTAATTTTTTATGCTGTTGATCGCTATAATGAATGACTTTTTAATTGCCATCCCATTTTAATTAGTAATTAGTCAAATTTAAAAAAGCCCACACTTCCGAATTTGATTATTTTTATAAAGTTCAGGACATTGCATGTTTTTTCACGAATTTTACTGTTTTTTAACTATGTCCCTGCTTTTACAACTTAATTTTTAAACTTTTTCGCTACTTCAAAATTTTTCATCTAATCTACTATGACTTAATTACCTCGACCCCAAAACAAACTACATTGATACAAATAATCATTACATACAAGACTGACAATTACTCACACACAATAGACCACACATTGATTTTTACTACTTTTATCCGATTATACTCAACCCTCGACTTTCATGTGAAACCTCAAACATTCATACAAACCCCTTCACTATCATTCAAACACACATGCATCCATTCATTAAGACTCAATTGTTAAATAAAATTTCAAACATCAAGTCAATGAGTCAAAAATTTCAACCATTAAGTGAAAAATAATCATACTCTGCCAATAAGAGATTACTCGGTCGTTAATACATTAAAAATCAAAATCAAATTTTTCACAATGTCGAAGTTGAAAATTAAAATTTTTACAATGTCAAGATTAAAAATCAAAAACTTTTTTTTTTTGCAACGTCAAAATCAAAAGTTAAAAATTCCCCCATGTTGAAATTAAAGATCGAAATTTATTCTCCAACGTCAAAATTTAAAATCATTTCGATACACTCAAGTTAACATTGGTTTATACATTCGAACATACAAATTTTTTTACATTCACTATCATTTCACCCAATGAAACTTATAAAACACTTTAACTCACACAACACTTGATAAAAAAAATTAACTATACGAATTATTCTGCATGCAATCAATTGAAAT
>JAXGGA010005548.1:0-77288 GCA_038373865.1 Uloborus plumipes
GCGTTCTTTCTTTTCTTTTTGTGAAATTTTGAAGAATTTCTTTTTTGTCAATTTTTCGTTTGTTAAGCAGAATTTACTATTTTATCACATTTGGCGCGGAGCAATCTATTTAGGACATTTTAAAAACACATAGTACAGAAGAATTTTTTGAAGGTAAGCAACAATTACATACGTTGCAATACGGAAAAAATAACTTTTTTGTTACCGACGAGCAGGAAATTATTTCATATTCCCTTTCGAAAATTTAATTTTTTTTTCGTGACAATCAAATGAGTTAAAATTAGCATAAAATAATAATAATAATAATATTTTTGGAAAAGGCAGACTTTTATTAAAAATGTTTCTGTTAGCCAATAGATCAGTAGGGTTTCCTGTAATAAGCCTTCTGTATCTGACATAGAAAGTGATCCCATTTACATAAAGTATAGAGAAAAAAACCTCACATGGTAGAATTAAATTTAACTACAGTTTTGAAATCAGCACACCTATTTTATTCTGTAACAACTCAAAATCTAACTTTTCATATATTTTATTAAAAATTGTTCCTCCTATGCTATTTGGATTCGGTAAAATACACTGCAAAAAAATGAATGTTGTTTTTACAGTATAATACAGCTAATTTTATAGTAATAAACTGTAAAAATTGCTAATTTTACAGTAATAATCTGTAAAATTGCTACTTTTACAGTACTAATCTGTAAAATTACTAATTTAGCAGTTTATTACAGTGCATTTTACAGTTTTAAACTGGAACCTCTGCTGCCAGTATTATACTGTTGTTTTTTAGTATAATACACCTAAATTTTACGGCAATAAACTGCAAAATTTCTAAATTTACAGTAAGAAACTGTAAAATTGCTAGTTTCACAGTTTGTTGCTGTGCCTTTTACAGTTTTAAATTGGAACCTCTGCTGCCAGTATTATAGTGTAAAAACAACAATTCATTTTTTGCAGGGTATGATTACTGCCGGTTGTTATGTATACTATCTCATTGGGAAGACTCAAAAGAAAAAAAGGAAGAAAGAAAAGAAAAACCCGCTGTCCACTCGAATTACATATTGGAAAATCTATTTGTGTGACTGTAACACGACTTTTTAATTTTCCACTTTTGGCTGGTGTGCATATCCGTTTTACTTTTCTTTCAAGGATTTAGGATTGTAAGCATTGTGTTTTCCTTTATTTATTTTATTTATTTCTATTATCTTGCAATGAAAAAAATACATATTTTTTATTATTCTACAATAGTTTACCACAAGCACAAAACCCAATTATTTACTCACTTCATGTAGAGACTTACTTCAGCAAATGATAAAGAATAGTTCTAAATTGATTGACGTCGTCATTGATAAACATTTCCTGGTTATAAACATGAAAGTAAAGACAAAATTGTTGCTTTTGCTTTGCTTCTTATCTTTAAAAAAAAATAGTAATTTATTCATTTATTTATTTTAAAGTATTGGGCACTACAGATAAGTCCAATTACAGTGGCAAGTATTACAAGAACAATAAAAACAATTTATACATTCAAAATATTGAAACACATAGATTAAAAGGCATGTTAAAAACATCTGAAACACGACAAGGAGTTAAAATTTTGTAAAAATTTGAAAAACAACAAACGAATTAAAACAAATTGCAAAATTAAAATATTAAAACAAATAGACTTTAAATTATTAAAAGACATATTAAAAATATCCAAAACGCGACAATGAGAGTTAAAAAGTTTGTAAAATTTAAAAAGGCAAAAATTATCAACATAAAAGTAATGCGCTTGAGCTTTGATTTTCGAACGGTAAAAAATGATAATAAACATTTATCCAAAACTTTTCATGTCTTTTACCCCTTATTGATCTTCAGTATCTGGAATCGCTCTTAGTTACTTTTACTTCGACTTCAAGTCTAACATAAAAACTTTCCAGGAAATGACGCCTTAAGTTAGGGCAAAGCTCAATCTGCTTCCATCCCCTTTTCCTTTCATGATTAAACCCACAGGGGAAAGTTGAATGAAGGGGGTAGGGAATATTTTTTGCACCCTCTTCGTATTTTCCAAGGGATTTTCCTCTTTCGGACTCCACCACGTGTAAAATAGATCTTCCGAAAAGCGCCGTTCATCCTTTGTTACGTAAGTAGGCCAAGTGAGAAGAGTTGAGGGGTGTTATGAAACGTTACTTGGAACATAGTTTAAGGAAATGTGTTTACTCCTCGGAGTCCATTTCCAAGTAAACAAGTACTGTTAAGTATTGTTACGGGCCTCGTAGCACTTGTGCCTTTTTTTTTTTTTCATTCGCATAAACTTAAGTGCTTTTATGTTGGCTGACTTTTATAAATCGTTTTATTTTCAAGAAAGGTGCAAAATAAAGTGATTTCAGCAAAATATTTATCCTTTTTTACGGATCAAGGAACATAATAGCCGAGCAGTTATAAAGGCATTTTAGTTTAGGAATTGTAAAAGAAGTTTTCCCCGCTAGAGTTACGTTTTTTCCTGAGTGTAAATGGGTAGAAATGCATAGATTGCGTCAAAGGTTTGATAATAATGTGCTACTAACTGGGATTGCCAAAATGATAAACATGTTCTTTTACACACAAAAAATAAACTGTTGTTTTTACAGTATAGTACTGGTAGCCAAGGTTCTTATTTAAAACTGTAAAATGTATAGGGATAAACTGAAAAAATTAGCAATTTCATAGTTTGTATTTTTCAGTTTCAGATTGGAACTTCTGTTGCCAGTATTATACTGTAAAAACAACAGTTTATTACTTGCAGTGTAATTGCCAAAATGAGAATTATAATTAAAAAAACAATAAAACAATAATATTTTTTGTTTTGCCAAATAATAAGAGTTGTTATTAATCGAAAATAAAATTTATCGTAAATAAGAAGCAAGTATTAAAAATAATGAATATCAGCAAATACTTTTGTGTTTCCATTTTTGAAGGAAACACTTTAATCAAGTACGCAACACAAAATCATTAACCGAATCATAATAAAATTCACAAGAAGTTTGTTTCCTTGTAGTACGAATATTTTTAAAGGAAAGCAAGTATTAAGAGTTTTTGGTTTCAGCAAGTACTTTGATGTTGTTGTTTCAGAAAGATACATTTTAATCAAGTATGCCACCCAAAATCACTAGTCGAAGCGTAATCAGACATACTGGAAGTTTGTTTCCTTGTAGTGCAAATATTGTAAGATGAGCTAGTATTAAAAATGATGGGTTTCAGCAAATACTTTCGTGTTGTTATTTTAGAAAGAAATATTTTAATCAAGTACAAGTGTAATAAAATTCACTACTAGAAGTTCGTTTCCTTGTAGTACGAATATTATAAAGGGGAAGCATATATTAAGATTGATGGGTTTCAGTAAATACATTTATAATGGTGTTTCAGAAACATACATTTTAATCAAGCACGCCATGCAAAATCACTAGCTGAAGCGTGAGCAAACTTACTGGAAGTTCGTTTCCTTTTAGGACGAATATTGTAAATGGAAAGCAAGTATTAATAATGATGGGTTTCAGTGAATACTTTTATGGTGTTGGTTTAGAAAGAAACACTTTAATAAAGTACGTCATAAAAAATCACTGGCCACAGAGTTAACAAACTTCCCGGAAGTTTCTTTTCTTGGATAACGAGTATTGTAAAGAAAAGGAAAATATTAAGAATGATCAGTTTCAGCAAATACTTTTGTATTTTAATTTCAGAAACATTTTTATCTAGTACGCAAAGCAAAATTACTAGCCGAAGAGTAGTCAAATTTACTGGAAGTTTGTTTCGTCGTAGTACGAATATTGTAAAGGGGAAGCAAGTATTAAGAATGATGGGTTTCAACTAGGGATGCACCGATAAGCAAATTGGCCGATTACCGATTAATCGGCTGTTGATAAGCGGCCGATTAATCGGCTGATCCGATTAATGATAAGGACATTTGTTTTTCTACTACCAATTTTTCCATCAGTTTTTTATCTTTTATACAATTCCAAATTTAGAAATAGTAAGTAATTTATTTCTGGGAGAAGATTTTTTTTCCATTTTCCTAGTTTTCACAGAATAATTTAAATATTTTATCAAATTTCTTAGAACCAATTTTCATATTAGTGTCAATATTATTATTAACACATTGTTAGTTATGTTAATTGGAAATAGAAATTTATATATAAAAAAAAAGGAGGGGAGGGGGAGTGTGTGGTGAACACCATAATTTAGGAGTAATTTTAATTCACATATTTTAGTAATAAGTAGCAATTTAATTTAATACTTTTATTCTTTGAAAATTAGAGGTTATCTGAAAGCACTGTGCTGAGGAGAAAACTATCGCCACATGAAAAATGTTGCATCATTGTCTATCTCCATATATTATTTCTCTAAGCCGAATCCTATACCCGGTCGAAACTCGCTCATTTCTTTATCGAATTGCATGAAAATTTATGATTTTGAAGCTTATCCCGCGGGCTATTGACGAAAATTAGACCCACCCTCTAAAAAGTGTCGGTTCGTTTTTTATTCGAACTTCAATTTTTGGGCACAAAATTGACTCTATCTAGCCGAAATAATTTTCGTATCGTCTCCATTTTGATTTCATTCGAAATTTAAAAAAAAAAAAGCGTTCTTTAGAACGTTTCTCCACTAGCGCCGCGTAACGAGAATCTCGAAAATCCACGTTTAAGCGACTTATAAGCGATTGAAGTTTGAAAAAGTTAAATTTTTTGCTCAACTGTTAAAATCGTTACCATTGTTATTCAAATCAATTTTAAATGTGACATTTCAAGCCAAGGCTTAGCTCGGTAAACCTTAATTGTAACTTTTATTGTTTCAAAATACTATGGTAGTTTTGCGATAACGTTAGTATTTAGTTTAGTAGTAGCCTTGGGTATTTTATTTAATTTAAGTTTAGAGGTTTTTTTTTTTTTTTTTTTTTTTTTTTTTTTTTTTTTTTTTTTTTGCGGAATTCCACACGGGTCACCTAGTTTTTATTCATTCAAAGTAGGAAAATTAATTTAAAAAAATCTTTACATCATCTGTGAGGATTATTATTACTGTTAATAAAATTATTCATCATAGTTTCCTAGTGAAAGTATACTGAACAGAATAATATTTGAAAAATATTTTTCAGCCGATTAATCGGCTCGATTTTGTCGATTATTAGTAATCGGCAAAGTGGCAGATTATGGCCGATTAATCGGTGCATCTCTAGTTTCAACAAATACTTTTGTTGTTATTTTAGAAAGAAGTATTTTTTAGCA
Organism: Uloborus plumipes; assembly: GCA_038373865.1. Lineage (NCBI taxonomy): Eukaryota > Metazoa > Arthropoda > Arachnida > Araneae > Uloboridae > Uloborus > Uloborus plumipes. Next base: position 5,238 of record JAXGGA010005548.1, read on the forward strand.
AGTACGCAACGCAAAATCACTTTGCGAAGCGTAAAAATCAAATTCACTAAAAGTTCGTTTCCTGGTAGAAATAATATTATGCAGGGGAAGCAGGTATTAGAATGATGGTTTTCAGCAAATACATTTATGGTGTTTCAGAAAGATACAACTTATTAAAGTACGGCAAGCAAAATTACTAGCCGAAGCGTAACGTAATCAGACTTACTGTAAGTTTGTTTCCTTGTAGTGCGAATACTGCAAATGGGAAGCAAGTATTAAGAATGATGGGCTTCAGTAAATGCTAGGCGTTTTAATTTTAGAAAGAAACATTTAAATCTAGTTCGCCATGAAAAATTACTGGCCGCAGTTTAATCAACTTTACTGGAAATTTGTTTTCTTGTATACTAAGTATTGCAAATAGGAAGCAAGTATTAAGAGTGATCGGTTTCAGGAATTACTTCTGTGTTTTAATTTTAGAAAGAAACTTTTTAATGTAGTACGTAACGCAAAATTACTAGCCGAAGCGTAAGCAAACTTACTGGAAGTTCGTTTTCTTGTAGAACGAATATTGTAAATGGGAGGAAAGTATTAAGAATGATGGGTTTCAGTGAATACTTTTATGTTGTTGTTTCATAAAGAAACATTAAATTAAGTACGATATGAAAAATCACTGACCAAAGCGTAAATGAATTTACTGGACGTTTGTTTTCTTGAATAACGAGTATTTTAAAGAAAAGGCAAATATTAAGAATGATCAGTTTCAGCAAATACTTTTGTATTTTAATTTCAGAAAGAAATATTTTTATATAGTACGCAATACAAAATTACTAGCCGAAGAGTAATCAAATTTTACTGGAAGTTTGTTTCGTTGTAGTACGAATACTGTAAAGAGGAAGCAAGATTTAAGAATGATGGGTTTCAACAAATACTTTTGTTTTTATTTTAGAAAGAAGCATTTTAATCAAGTGCGCAACGCAAAATCACTTTGCGAAGCGTAATCAAATTCACTAAAAGTTCGTTTCCTGCTAGAAAACATATGAAGATAAGCAGGTAGTAAGAATGATATTTTTCAGCAAATACATTTATGGTGTTTCAGAAAGATACAACTTATTAAAGTACGGCAAGCAAAATTACTAGCCGAAGCGTAGTAATCAGACTTACTGTAAGTTTGTTTTCTTGTAGTGCAAATATTGTAAGATAAGCAAGTATTAAAAATGATGGGTTTCAACAAATACTTTCGTGCTGTTATTTTCGAAAGAAATATTTTAATCAAGTACGCAACGCAAAATCACTGGCCGAAGTGTAATCAAATTCACTACTAGAAGTTCGTTTCCTTGTAGTACGAATATTATAAAGGGGAAGTATGCATTAAGATTAATGGGTTTCAGCAAATAATTTTATAGTGTTGTTTCAGAAACATACACTTTAATGAAGTACGCCATGCAAAATCACTAGCCGAAGTTTGAGCAAACTTACTATAAGTTCGTTTAATTGTAGTACGAATATTGTAAATGGAAAGCAAGTAATAATAGTGATGGGTTTCAGTGAATATTTTTATGGAGTTGTTTCAGAAAGAAACATTTTAATCAAGTACGTCATAAAAAATCACTGGCCACATAGTAAACAAACTTCCTGGAAGTTTGTTTTCTTAGATAACGAGTATTTTAAAGAAAAGCCAAATATTAAGAAGGATCAGTTTCAGCAAATACTTTTGTATTTTAATTTCAGAAAGAAATATTTTTATCTAGTACGCAATACAAAATTACTAGCCGAAGAGTAATCAAATTTACTAGAAGTTTGCTTAGTTGTAGTACGAATACTGTAAAGAGGAAGCAAGTATTAAGAATGATGGGTTTCAACAAATACTTTTGTTTTTATTTTAGAAAGAAGCATTTTAATCAAGTGCGCAACGCAAAATCACTTTGCGAAGCGTAATCAAATTCACTAAAAGTTCGTTTCCTGCTAGAAAGAATATTATGAAGGGGAAGCAGGTATTAAGAATGATGGTTTTCAGTAAATACATTTATGGTGTTTCAGAAAGATACAACTTATTAAAGTACGGTAAGCAAAATTACTAGCCGAAGCGTAGTAATCAGACTTACTGTAAGTTTGTTTCCTTGTAAAGCAAATACTGTGAATGGGAAGCAAGTATTAAGAATGATGGGCTTCAGTACATACTAGGCGTTTTAATTTTAGAAAGAAACATTTGAATCTAGTTCGCCATGAAAAATCACTGGCCGCAGTTTAATCAACTTTACTGAAAATTTGTCTTCTTGTATACTAAGTATTGCAAATTATTAAGAGTGATCGGTTTCAGGAATTGTTTCTGTGTTTTAATTTTAGAAAGAAACTTTTTATTCTAGTACGCAACGCAAAATTACTAGCCGAAGCGTAAGCAAACTTACTGGAAGTTCGTTTTCTTGTAGAACGAATATTGTAAATGGGAGAAAAGTATTAAGAATGATGGGTTTCAGTGAATACTTTTATGTTGTTGTTTTATAAAGAAACATTTAATTAAGTACGATATGAAAAATCACTGACCAAAGCGTAAATGAATTTACTGGACGTTTGTTTTCTTGAATAACGAGTATTTTAAAGAAAAGGCAAATATTAAGAATGATCACTTTCAGCAAATACTTTTGTATTTTAATTTCAGAAAGAAATATTTTTATCTAGTACGCAAAACAATATTATTAACCGAATCATAATAAAATTCACAAGAAGTTTGTTTCCTTGTAGTACGAATATTTTAAAAGGAAAGCAAGTATTAAGAAATTTTGGTTTCAGCAAGAACTTTAATGTTGTTGTTTCAGAAAGATACATTTTAATCAAGTACGCCAACCAAAATCACTAGCCAAAGCGTAATCAGACATACTGGAAGTTTGTTTTCTTGTAGTGCAAATATTGTAAGATAAGCAAGTATTAAAAATGATGGGTTTCAACAAATACTTTCGTGCTGTTATTTTAGAAAGAAATATTTTAATCAAGTACGCAACGCAAAATCAGTGGCCGAAGTGTAATCAAATTCACTACTAGAAGTTCGTTTCCTTGTAGTACGAATATTGTAAAGGGGAAGTATGCATTAAGATTGATGGTTTTCAGCAAATACTTTTATAGTGTTGTTTCAGAAACAAACATTTTAATGAAGTACGCCATGCAAAATCACCAGCCGAAGCGTGAGCAAACTTGCTGGAAGTTCGTTTCCTTGTAGAACGTTTATTGTAAATGGAAAGCAAGTATTTTTATAATGATGGGTTTCATTGAATACTTTTATGGTGTTGTTTTGGAAAGAAACATTTTAATCAAGTACGTCATAAAAAATCACTGGCCACAGAGTAAACAAACTTCCTGAAAGTTTGTTTTCTTGGATAACGAGTATTTTAAAGAAAATGCAAATATTAAGAATGATCAGTATCAGCAAATACTTTTGTATTTTAATTTCAGAAAGAAATATTTTTATCTAATACGCAATAAAAAATTACTAGCCGAAGAGTAATCAAATTTACTGGAAGTTTGTTTCGTTGTAGTACGAATACTGTAAAGAGGAAGCAAGTATTAAGAATGATGGGTTTGAACAAATACTTTTGTTTTTATTTCAGAAAGAAGTATTTTAATCAAGTGCGCAACGCAAAATCACTTTGCGAAGCGTAATCAAATTCACTAAAAGTTCGTTTCCTGCTAGAAAACATATTATGAAGATAAGCAGGTAGTAAGAATGATATTTTTCAGCAAATACATTTATGGTGTTTCAGAAAGATACAACTTATTAAAGTACGGCAAGCAAAATTACTAGCCGAAGCGTAGTAATCAGACTTACTGTAAGTTTGTTTTCTTGTAGTGCAAATATTGTAAGATAAGCAAGTATTAAAAATGATGGGTTTCAACAAATACTTTCGTGCTGTTATTTTCGAAAGAAATATTTTAATCAAGTACGCAACGCAAAATCACTGGCCGAAGTGTAATCAAATTCACTACTAGAAGTTCGTTTCCTTGTAGTACGAATATTATAAAGGGGAAGTATGCATTAAGATTGATGGGTTTCAGCAAATAATTTTATAGTGTTGTTTCAGAAACATACACTTTAATGAAGTACGCCATGCAAAATCAATAGCCGAAGCGTGAGCAAACTTAGTGGAAGTTCGTTTCCTTGTAGAACGAATATTGTAAATGGAAAGCAAGTATTAATAATGATGGGTTTCAGTGAATACTTTTATGGTGTTGTTTCAGAAAGAAACATTTTAATCAAGTGCGTCATAAAAAATCACTGGCCACAGAGTAAACAAACTTCCTGGTTCAGTTTTCTTAGATAACTAGTATTTTAAAGAAAAGGCAAATATTAAGAATGATCAGTTACAGCAAATACTTTTGTATTTTAATTTCAGAAAGAAATATTTTTATATAGTACGCAATACAAAATTACTAGCCGAAGAGTAATCAAATTTACTGGAAGTTTGTTTCGTTGTAGTACGAATATTGTAAAGGGGAAGCAAGTATTAAGAATGATGGGTTTCAACAAATACTTTTGTTGTTATTTTAGAAAGAAGCATTTTAATCAAGTACACAACGCAAAATCACTTTGCGAAGCGTAATCAAATTTAATAAAAGTTCGTTTCCTGGTAGAAAGAATATTATGAAGGGGAATCAGGTATTAAGAATGATGGTTTTCAGTGAATACTTTTATGATGTTGTTTCATAAAGAAACATTAAATTAAGTACGATATGAAAAATCACTGACCAAAGCGTAAATAAATTTACTGGAAGTTTGTTTTCTTGTAGAGCCAGTATTGTAAATATGGAGCAAGTATTAAGAATGGTCTTCAGCAAATACTTCTGTGTTTTAATTTTAGAAGGAAACATTTTTTTCTGGAAAGCAACGCAAAATCACTAGCCGAAGCGTAATCAGACTAACTGGAAAAATTGTTTCCTTGTATTGCGAATATTGTAAATAGGAAACAAGGTAATTGACGGGTTTCAGCAAACTTTTATGGTGTTGTTTCAGAAAGATACATTTTAATAAAGAAAGCCACGCAAAACTAGCCGAAGCGTAATAAAAATTTACTGGAAGTTTGTTTCGTTGTAGTACGAATATTGTAAAAGGGAAGCAAGTATTAAGACTGGTCGTTTTCAGAAACTGCTTTTGGTTTTAATTTCAGAAAGAAACATTTTAATCAAGTACTCAACGTAAAATCACTTGCCGAAGCGTAATCAAATTTATCGGAAGTTTGTTTTCGTCAGAATGAGTATTGTAACTGGAAAGCAAGTGTTAAGAATTATGAGTTTCATCAAGTACTTTTGTGTTGTTGTTTCAAAAACTTCTTTCACTTTTGTGTTGTTGTTTGGGTTGTTTTTGTTGTTGTGTTGTTTTTTGTGTTGTTGTTATGTATTTTAATCAAGTACGCCAAGCAAAATCCCCTAACCGAAGCGTGATCAGACTAACTGGAAGTTTATTTCCTTATATGGCGAATATTGTAAATGGGAAGTGAGTATTAAGAATGATGGGTTTAAGCAAATGCTTTTGTGTTGTTATTTTAGAAAGAAACATTTTAATCAAGTACGCAACGCAAAATCACAGCCGAAGCGTGATCAAATTCACTAGAAGTTTGTTTCCTTGTAGTACAAACTATGTAAAGGAGAAGCATGTATTAAGAATGATGGGTCTCAGCAAGTACTTTTATGCTGTTGTTTTAGAAAGATACATTTTCATCAAGTACGCTACACAAAATGAATGGTTTCCCATTTTTATACAATCTCCGAAGATTTTGAAATTTCAATTTTTCAGTTCACTTTTTTGGAGATTGAATATAGAAGTTCTGAAAATTCTTTTCCCATTTAACTTATGTGATTTGTTAGCATTGTGGAAATTCTAAAAATTCTGAAGTTTACTTATTCAACTGCTATGATTTCGTACAGGTATAGAAATTCTAAAAATTGTGAAGTTAATTTAAGTCTCATGCTTTTGTAGTTCTTTTATAAAATTCCAAAAAACTCGGAAATTGCACCTATTTAACACTTAATCTAAAGTGACGTTACTTTAGAAGCTCCAATAATTTATAAATTTTACTTATTTACCTAATTGTGGCTCATTTTACCTCCCTCCCCCCAGAGAAAGTTCTAGCTGTGTTAATGGTTCGATACAATGCGAATCCTCATAGGTGGGGTGAAATTGTGTTTTTAGAACTTCAATTTCGGGAGAGTTTCCGAATTCACTCTTCCTAACATCATAGAAGATCGTTGAAAATTTCTTTTCTGGAATTTCAACTTAAAAAAACTTTTAGAAAAGCCCTGAACCTCATGTCTTCGTTTAACATTAGTAAAAATAGTTCACAATTATACTTTTGAGGTTATTTTTTAAAATGTCCGGCCAAAGACCCTCGATGCTCTTTTCTTCCAACATCACTAAAGAAGAAATTCCGTTTTTAGAACTCCTATTTCTAAACATTTTGGGAAAATTTACGAACCTCATCCCTTTTAATTACTTCATCACATATTGCCTGCCATTACGCTTTTAGGACTTCAATAACAAAACATTTCGGTTGAAAGTTTTCATAAATTTATCGAATACCGTCTAAAACTGAGCTTTTCAAACTTCAGTGTTGAAAACTTGCATGTAGAGGTCCTCAACGTAGGAGCGATCACTCTTATCACCCTTCTGTTGTATTCGTCCATGTTCTGACACAATAGTATGATTTTTAAAGTAATACTACTTAAAGCACACTTTTACGAAGCAGCTATTTTGTAGATATTACTGCTAGATTATAAAGCAACTAAAAATATTATTTTTTTTTTACTTTCAATGTCCCATTCTAAAGTGTTTATAATCTTCCATATTTCTACACTGCAAGAAATGAACTGTTGTTTTACAGTGTAATACTGGCAGTCAGAGGTTCCAATTTAAAACTGTAAAATGCACAGTAATAAACTGTAAAGCTAGCAATTTTACAGTTTATTACTGTAAAATTAGAAATTTTACAGTTTATTGTCGTAAAATTTAGCTGTATTGTACTGTAAAAACAACAGTATAATACTGGCAGCAGAGGTTCTAGTTTAAAACTCTAAAATGCACGATAATGTAAAAAGAGTAAGAAACTAAAATAAGCAATTATACAGTTTATTACTATAAAATTAGCAATTCTTACAGTTTATTACAATGAGGTTAGGTGTATTTTTTTCTGTAAAAACAACATTCATTTTTTACAGTGTATAATTGTAATATGTGTACATTTCCTATATTGCACTATTTTTTTTTAATGCGGTAGCACAAACTAAGCGAAGAAATAATTCTGCTGCCACGGCAAATTTCTAACATTACTTCTTCCAAATAATATGAAAAATTCTCCACTTAAAGGGTTATATCCTCCGTATCCAGGTAGATTAATCGCAGGATACATTAAACTTTAGCATGAGCCATAAGTTACTCGTATGTGACAGCTCGTTTTTTTTTTTTCCAACGCATCGTGGCAGATTTTTCATCTTCTCACAACATCTGTTGTTGGACAGGTGAGACGATTGCGTTGGGAACTAGGTTAAGATTTCCCCTTTTCCACCCCTTTGAATCGAATGTTTTTTTACCCCTTTTACTTTTTCCAACCCCTCTCTCTCTCTCGCTCGCTTGCTTTTATCTTACAGAGTTCTTTGTCGTCTGAGCGAATGGCGGGAAGTCATGGAATTCGATTTGCCGGAAGTGAAGCAAGGCAAAATAAGGAAGAGTTTTCGGTTATTTTTTTTTATTGCTGATTTTTTTTCTTGGGAGGGGGGGGGGGGATAAATTCAAAGTGAGCAACAAAAGCATGTAAATATGTTTTTAACGGGAATGACAGTTAATCTGATAGAAACTGGGGAGTAAAACATTTTTACTTTCATGTTTAAGGAAAAAATGCTTTTGCAGAGTTATAGGCCGTTCAATATGGTTTGAATTTTAACCAAACATTCGACCTCCACTTAAACTTTTAGACAAATTCTTATATTTCGGAATAGAAGTTTTAGAACAATTTTCACGTTCTGAAGAATTGCGTGATTTGCATTTTCAGTTTTGTTTTGTTTTCTTTGTCTTTTTAAGCGACATTAAAAAAGGAGGAGGTTTTCAATTTAAAACGTATGTTTTTTTTTTTTTTTTTTTTGTTTGTTTGTTCGCACATAACATCTGATCTACTGAACCGATTTGGACGATTTTTTTAATCGATAGGAGATGGTGTAACTTAGATACCATGTACTCATATGACGATATTTGTTCACTAGAAAAAAAGTTATGGTCGAAAAACTAAAATTTCATGTTATTTAAAACAGTATGTGCTGTCGTAAATCCTTACTTCAATGAGCGACCCGATGGTCAACTGGTTAAACGCGTCAGGTTGAAATTCCTGATGGAATGCGATCGAGTGCACGTCTGCAAGGATTTTTTTGAACAGCTGCATGGTTTTTTTAACTATACTTTGATTATTCTAAGTGCATTTACACTAAAAAGAATGAAATAAAATATTTTTGGAAAAAAAAACTGAACCGACTTCAGTTGGAAATTGCTCTGAAAAGTAAAAAAATAATTTTTTCTTTGAACACCATCGAAACTACTTTTAAAGATAAGTTTTGAAGTCGGCGCTAAAGCAATGTATAGAATCACACGCAACTACAATTCGACTATGAATATAAATTTTAATGGATACATTTCATTGATTACAACACATTCGTGTAATGGTACAAATATACTGCTTTTAATTTTCAACAGTTTCTCTGAAAAATGTTGGCAAAATCTGGTTACATATCATTTTACCTATCGTTTTTGCGCCGACTTCAAAACTAATGTTTAAAAGTAGTTTCGATGGTGTTCAAAGAAAAAAAATATTTTGTACTTTTTAGAGCAAATTTCCAACTGAAGTCTGTTCTATTTTTTTCCAAAAATATTTTACTATTATTCGTAGTTTTCATTTTAAAATTTGCAACTCGTTCTCGCTAATTCCCCCTCCTGAGAGTTGTAGATAGTGAAATCAATATAGAAACTTAATAACCATACTTTTTTCAATTTTTTTCAGAGATTTATTTTTTTTTTCAAATAATACCATATTCACAAAAATGCACCTTTTTAAATTGGTACAAACCCAGGTAGCACAAATAACCTTTAAACGTTTTATAAACGTTTTTAAGCGGTTGTTACAACATTAATAACCATTTTACAACCTTTAAAAAACGAAGTGTGCTACTTGGGAAGGTGATTAACTGTTCAAATCTTTTACAGAATCAGAGAAAATTGCCGATGGCACACTTCTCAAATGTTCTGTCACCACGATCTGCGGCACGAAACCCTTTCGTGAGCAAAAATATACTCTAATGCGCCTCATTATGTTGCCTATTCCGATGTATCATTTTTTTTTTTTTTTGTCTCTGAAACATCAAAGATTTAAAGCACGATTTAAAGTATGAGGCCATTTAAACCATGAAAACAATGGTTTTTTTCTTAATTTTTAACTAAAGAAGAAAACAGGAATATATTCAGTTCGACTGGATTCGTATTTTTTAAAAAAAGTGGACAATTGTTTGGACTCTAATTTATCCAAGTAACAGTTGAAATATTTTAAATTAGTTTCACATTGAAAAAAATAAATAAAAAAGCTATTTTAGATAATATCCAGTTACTATTTTTATTATAATAACAAAAAAAAAAAAAACACACAATCCATCCTAGTATACGAAAAAGCAAGCTTTATCGTTGGTTTGTAGCTGGGGGGTTGGTTCAACTTTCATTTTTAAGAACATTGACTGTATAGCGTTTTCTGTCATAATGTGCTTTTTTGTTGTGTCTGTAAAAAAGTGAAAAACGACTTAAAAAAAAAAAAAAAATCTTTAAAACTATATACAGTGTAAAGGCAAATTCTAATGTTAAAGAAACACAAATGTGCAGGAATACGCTGCATGATTTGCTTTTATTTTTGAGCACAATGGCATCAGGTTAGTTCAATTTTCAGTTTTAAGAACATTGGCATTGTAGCGTTTCCTGTCATTCCGCGCTTTTTTGTAGTCTCTAGGTAAGAGTGATATAACAACTAAAAAAAAAAATAAAAAAAAAAACTGTAAAACTATATACAGTGTAAAGGTAAATTCTAATGTTAAAGAAACACAAATGTGCAGGAATACGCTGTATGATTTGCTTTTATTTTTGAGCACAATGGCATCAGGTTAGTTCAATTTTCTGTTTTAAGAACATTGGCATTGTAGCGTTTCCTGTCATTCCGCGCTTTTTTGTAGTCTCTAGGTAAGAGTGATATAACAGGGTAATTCCATGTAAATGTCAACCTAGACATGATTTTTTCATCTTCAAATATATACATCGTGTGATATATCATTTTAAATATAATTTTTCAAATTTTTAGAGTTTAACCTCAGTTCTCACAAAATATTACTCTAAACACCTACAAAATGGCTGTAAAGATAAGATATGCAGTTACCCAAAACAACGCATATTTTTCTAACTTTTCATATTCATATATAGTTAAAAAAACTGCAAATAATAATGAATTTTTTTTAATTATTGAAGCATGATTCTTTTGCTTTACAGCAGTATATAATATTTTTTGTTTTATCATAAAATAAATATTGCAAAGTTAGTAACTATTCAGTCTGATTTACTTGTTATGTTAGTCACGAAAACATGAATTAATTCAGTTATTACCTTCTGGAAATAATATTTTTTACATTTTTTCTCCTGATCTCTTCTATGTTATGGGCACAGTTAGGTTGATAAGGTTGTTCATAAAGAATTTCCTTTTTTCTAACCATAGGACTTGTGACTAACATAACATCATTGTGTGTGACTAACATAACATCACTGTGACTAACATAACATGACTGTTCAAGAAAAGCTTAAATCTTAACCAAACAGTTTATTTTAGAAACAAATTAATTTATTGAACATCTTATTATTATTAATTAATTAGTTTGACATTTATACTGCTGTCAATTTTTTTTTCAAAACAGTTTTTTAATGGTAAATTTGGGGTCAACATTTTATGCTGTAATTTGCGAGGTAAGTAATCGACATGTGAAGTCAACATCTTCAATGAAAGAATTTTAAATGACTTTAAAGCTATGTGCGGTGTCACTGTGCAATAAGTTTTTCTATGAACATTGGAGCTGTTGCTCACTTAAAAACAGATATGACCCTAACTGCCTCCAGCATCTACAGGTCATGGAGTTTTATGACATTGGATCATGGAAAGTGCCCTCATGTTTAGTACAACGTGTGGAGCAGCGTTTTACATGGGCAGCTTTGGTAATTAATGCATAGGAATTATTTCAGGAATTAAAAAAACAAGAATTGAAGATAAACTGATTATTTGTGAGTAAAAGTGACATGGTTAAAATGAAAGAGAATTGCTGTTTGAAAACGGGAATCCCCGAAAAAGGTTTTTCGGTAGGAATGATACGTATGCTGTAAATATGGAGAAATTTAAAATTTGTTCATTAAAAAATACAGGAGATGAAATCCCAAGAAAATAAGCTTTTTTATAGAAATTGTGGAAGATGAAGCTGCTGATAATTTTGAAGGAAATTCTCCCGGACTGTTCCGAGATACAAAAACTAAGACAGTGGGTAATTTTATTGTGGTGGTATTTACCTCTTGTAAGTCTATATGTTAAGTAGGTTTTAAACATGAATGAAAATGATTATGAACTCTTCATGAGCAAAAGCTCTGAAGCAATCTTTGTGTTTCCCGCAAATGAGGACAAATTTTAAATTTAAAGAACCCAAAATTTAAATTTAAAGAACCTAAATTTCGAAAGTCTTGTCGCAAACATCTGAAAATTCCCGCAGACATTATTACTAAATTGAACTGGAAATTTTGTTTATAAGTAAACATGTGTATTAAGCTTCAATAAAATCTTGTTTGCAGTCTAATATTTGTACTAATATTACCTGTAATACACTTAAAGCTAAAGGTCTAATCGTGTGTTATGTTAGTCACGTTATGTTAGTCACAGGCGAATTTTATTAAAACACTACTTTTTGCAATATTATTTAAAATATATGCCAAAGTTACAATTATTAATGTGAAAATAACCTTTCACATAGATACTATCAGGGAAAAAAATATTATTTTTTGGTTTAGTTTTAGAGAATTGTGTTGATGAATTTAATGCAAAATTTTGAGGGTTGCAAATCTGTTATGTTAGTCACGTTGATCAAAATGTTCCGTAACCGTCAAAAATTGAAAGTAATATTATTATTTTTTATATTAACTTAAACAACTCATCTATGCAGTGAAGAATAACACCTTGTTTTTGGCATTGTGACAAAAAATATGGCTAGCAAACAGAAAATAATATTAAAAATTTGTTCTAACTGTTATGTTAGTCACAATGGAATTACCCAACAACTAAAAAAAAAAAAAACTGTAAAACTATATACAGTGTAAAGGCAAATTCTAATGTTAAAGAAACACAAATGTGCAGGAATACGCTGTATGATTTGCTTTTATTTTTGAGCACAATGGCATCAGGTTAGTTCAATTTTCAGTTTTAAGAACATTGGCATTGTAGCGTTTCCTGTCATTCCGCGCTTTTTTGTAGTCTCTAGGTAAGAGTGATATAACAACTAAAAAAAAAAAAAACTGTAAAACTATATACAGTGTAAAGGCAAATTCTAATGTTAAAGAAGCACAAATGTGCAGGAATACGCTGTATGATTTGCTTTTATTTTTGAGCACAATGGCATCGGGTTAGTTCAATTTTCAGTTTTAAGATCATTGGCTTTGTAGCGTTTTCTGTCATTCCGCGCTTTTTTGTAGTCTCTAGGTAAGAGTGATATAACAACTAAAAAAAAAACTGTAAAACTAGATACACTGTAAAAGCAAATCATAATGCTAAAAAAGCACAAATAGGCCGGAATACGCTGTACGATTTGATCTCTTTTAAGCTCAAAGGTATTTATTTCTCTTTAGATACAGTGTATTGATTTCCCGTTATCTGTGTTTTCTTCGCATAACATATGGAAATAAATCGTCTGTCAGAATCCTTCCTCCGAGGCTTTTTCCTCCAGAAATTCGAAGCATCCCTCCCTCCAGCGCATCCCGACTCGAACCACGACGGAGCTCCGCTCTCATTCATCCCATCCCGCGCCGTGCCGTCACGTGACTTCCGCCACGGGACACGTCCCGCTACAGGAACTGAGACTTTCGTCGGGCGGGACCCGCTTGCCGGTTCCTGACCACTCAGCTTCCAGGATCCTCCTCACTTCCTGTCCAACCACAGGCCGAGGATCCTTCTCTCTTTTTGTTGTTTTTTCTTTCTTTCTGCTTTCTTTCGCTTTTTTTTTCTACCAACTCTTCTTTCCATTCGGGCTTCCCCCGGCTCAGTTTAGTTCAACGACCGCCATCTGTAAACACTGCGAAAAAGAGCTCTCTCTTGGTGGAAGCCGGTATCTTCCCATTCTGCTTGCCGCGGTTCTATCCCGTGTGGGACACCGGTTATGGACTTGTTGAATCTGACTTGTGCTGGTGCTATTACCTTTCCGATGATTGGATATTAATTTCACAATTTTGTGCCAGAAATTAGAGAAATTCAACTTTGCGGCAGCATTCCATTGCATGACACCTGTCAACTCGGACTTGCAAATTTCAAGGGTACCACCATCCGCCTGCTAATATCGGACTATTTCAGTCTTCCTGAAGACAGGACCCGAAAATTTTGTGCCCAGGATTAAGTGATCTTTTCTGTCGTACTCCTGCTTGAATTTGTTATTTTTGTGCCTGGAAGTGTGACTCTGTATTCGAACTCTTGCACCATGCTGTGTATGCCTGTCTTTTACAACCGCCACATTTTCAAGTGCATCGGGCCTTCTGCTTTCTCGTGCCCCACGTGAGTAGGAGGAAAAAGTGCCTTCGTATGTGATTTTCTTCTCTTTCAAAAAATTTCCACTTTGTTGACTTTTTGAAATCAACTTTTCTTTGGTATTTACAAGGAAATAACTGTTGCTTCTGCTATATTTGCATTCCAATTTTAGTTCGTCTCAAGGTATTTGACTTTTAATATTGAACGACAAAAATTTCAAGGTTTGAAACTATATAATTATCAAGTTCACAGCGCACTTAGGACTGTATATAAATTTATAATATCGCTTTAAATTTCATATTTTTAGATATATTTAACGTTATACTACTTTTGTGAACAATCTTTTTAAAAAGTTATAAATCATACTTTATGTCACGAAAATTTATTTAACTCTTCGTACTGCTGCTTCGTAGAACTGTACAGCTATTTCTACAAGTGTGTTTATAATTTTGAAAAGCCTCTATAAATCTCTTATATACCTCAAAGCTAAAATTCATCTGTGCTCAGTACCCTCGAACGAACTTCTACATTCGAACCATGGATGTCTTCTCAGATTTGGACATTAACTCTTCAGTCACCAGCACTGTCGTAACCCAATCGGACTTGGCGGCAACGGTCCAGAATGCCTTGGAATTTGAGCCAACCTCTGACTTGGACATGACTTTCTTCGACGTCGGGGCTTACCGCAAGGAAGGCTACGAAGAATCTCAACCTTTCATGTATGATTCGACTTCGGCCGATTCTGTATTCTCCACCCTTCCACCTTATCCGTCCAGCGACCATGGCAGCCCAGTGGTCAGCCCCCCATCGCCGTCCGTGGTCAGCAGTGGCATGTCTTCCAGCAACCAGGCATCTCTTGCTGGTTTGTATGGTCAACCGCATTCGACGTCCTACCAGCCGTCCATGTCCACTTTCAGCATGTTGAATGAGGAACCCAAGAAGAAGGAATCACAGCGAGGGCACAAGAGATCTGTATCTTCTGGTGAGTTTCTTAATTTGATAATTTTCTGTTTTGACAATTTTTGAACTATCGTGATTTAACGATTAGGGGGACCGCAATGGGAGGTTATGGAAAATCAGTATGATCGCCCAAAATATTTCTTATTTAGCTCATTTTGTCTGAAGATTCGGCCAGTTGAAAGAGACTAGCACAGAATTGATTTTTTTCTATGTCTATAATATTTTTTTTTAAATTCGTGTGTATATGTTTAGAGTCATACACCACAAAAAATGAATGTCGTTTTTATAGTATAATACAACTAATTTTGTATTAATAAACTATAAAAATTGCTAATTTTACGGTAATAAACTGTAAAGTTTCTACTTTTATAGTACTAAACTGTAAAATTGCTAAGTTTACAGTAATAAATTATAAAATTGCTAATTTTACAGTAATAAACTTTAAAATTGCTAATTTTACAGTTTATTACCATGTACTTTACAGTTTTAAACTGGAAACTCTGCTGCCACACTGTAAAAACAAGTTATTTTTTTGCAGTGTAGGGGACATGATTCAATTGTATAAATTTACTAAAATGAAGGATATGGGTAGGGTAAATATTTTGAACTGAGAGCAAGACATTTTTCTAAGTTATTTAAATCTCATACTAATCTGGGAATTGGGGAAAATTATAACTTTATTATAGGGGCACCCTAATGAGAGGTTACGGGAAGTCGCTGCAATCTCCCCAAAAATGTCTTTTTTAGCGCATTTTGTCAGGAGATTTGACCAATTAATACTAGCGCAGAATTGCTTTTTTTCAACATGACTATAATATTTTTTTGTTTGTGCCTCCTTATACCTCCTCATTAGAGGTAGGTGTGTGTGCATGATTGTTTTGTATCACTCGGTAAAATCTGAAGTTTGTTTCTTAATTGAGAATTTTCCGCTGCCAAAATTTAAGGTTTGGGACGCCCCTGTTTTACAGTAAAGTTATAGGCTTTTGGAACACCTTACCGGAAGAAGGCCCGTCATTTGAGGGGGGGGGGGGGTAGACTTTGAGAAATCAATGTATTTACACACAAGTGGGAGTGGTTTTTGTTGTTTTCAGGTGAAATTGTATTGTGTTTTTACCCTTTGCCCGCCCCCCCCCGGAAAAACTTGAAATAACGGGCTTGACCGGAAGAAGAAACGATCAAGGGGGATAGATAACTTAAGGAGAGCTATTGATCTTCACAACACTGTAAAAAAGGAACTGTTCCTTTTACATTATAATGCTGGCAGCCGAAGTTCCAATTTAAAACTGTATAATGCACGGTAATAAACTATAAAATTAGCAATTTTACAGTTTATTACTGTAAAATTAGAAGTTTACAGTTTATTACTATAAAATTGACTGTTTTATACTGTAAAAACAACATTCATTTTTTAGAGTGTAGTAATGCCCAAACTCTGTACCTAATGTTAGCTTAAAGGATCTGTACTCTCATGTGTTATTAAAATACCTTTTCACGAGAAGTTAAAAAAAAAAAAAAAAATATTGTATCCACGCATTATTACTCCCAATGTTTTTGCAAAATTACAATACATTTTAGCACGAAAGGAAAGGTGTGCACTTGAAATTTTTTAAAACATATGCTTGTGTGCAAAAAAACGACAGCCCGATTATGCCATCCACAGCTGCAGTCTCTGGATGGCATAACCGTGCTGTCTATATATTGCGTGTAGCTCTGCCTTAGCTCAGGCTTATGGGGGGGGGGGTTCTTACAGCGCATAGTGTATTTGTGTATCAATGCGTATGTATCATCATATTGAAATCTTTTTCAGTTTTTTTCCAGGTAATTTTTTTCCTAAATTATACAGCATCCTCTTGGGCAATATTTGTAAACATTTTCCCTCAACCATTATACTCTGTTTCTTATACAATTCGTCGTTTTTCATGTATCCAAACTTCCAAGTGCATCTTTCTAATGTTGGGTTCTATGCAACGGGTGTTACGCTCGCTTAGTGCAATTGTAAGCGAATACCTAAGCCCAATTCCATTTTCAGAAATTCATAACGTTGTTTAAAAATGTAGAATTCAGTAAATTACTTTAAAGTTCTTTTAAATTATTCGTTATAATTTTTAAAAAAGAAGAAGATGAAGAAGAACCGGGAAAACTGTTATGGCTCAGCTTCAGTTTTTGTTATGTTTTTCTCCCCCCCCCCCACTTTTCATTTTTAAAACATATAGAAAGAAGTTTCTGCTGTCAATATCTCAAAATAAATGAATTAATAAATAATCCTTTGAAACTTTATTAAAACGATTCTGATTTTTCATTCGCAAGTCAGATTACCGTACAACTTTTTTTTTTTTAATTTGGTATCCCAATGATTTTTCGAAGATGTGACATTAAATTAATAGATTACCGATAATATCGTTTCGGGAGCAGAGAAAATTTTATGTTTCTTTTTTTATTGGCTTAAGTTTTAGTAGTTGGTATGCAAAATTTCTGATTTACTTTTCCCCCTTATTTTGACATTTTTTTCGCGAAAAAGATGAAAAATATGAATGCGTCACCAAAAACATTTTACGTATATTAACACTTTAACTTTAGGAGTTTCCCATAAAAAAGACAGAGAGAAACCGTTCGTGATGAAAAGGAATAAATATTAAAAGCAAAAGTTTGCAGAAATCCTATTCTTTCATGCCTAAGGTTATAAAGAAAGATGCCTTTTTATCCCCCTCCCCCCCTTGTCTCAAGACACCATTAGAGGCATAGTGGGCACCCGAGGAAAAATTTACTCTCTACAAACGAAAAGAAAAAAAAAACGAATTAATGAAAAAAAAAAACTCTTTTCAACTAGGCCATTGAAAGAATAGGAACAAGACAAAAATATTTCTACTCTTTTGGTCGCTCCAACCCTCCTCCGTCCTCCAGACCCCTTTGTGCATACCATTAATTTAACTGACAGCGGTTGTTTGCCTCTAAATTATAAATAATTTTCTGCTAACTAGAAAATTGAGCAAATCCATCACCAAAATCCATCCAATAAAGTTACATTTCATGATATACAGCACTGAGTTTCTCCAAGTCATTTGAATGTCCCAAACCTTTCATCTCCAGAGAATAAGCAAATGTCCAGCATTTGATGTTTTCGATGTAACAAGTAGTTTAAAGGCATTAATCTCAACAAAAACCTCCGCTTTGACATCCGTGAGATACAAATGAAAAGGGCCTCGATTCACTTCCTGCTCATAACTACCGCCGCGCATAAAGACAACCACTATGAATTGTGCGACCTTTGCAAGTTCAGTGTTGGCGAAAAACAAACAAACAAGTTTCTCTTCAGAGATGAAATTATTTCCCTTTTGCTGCGCTTTTGCAGGAGGTGCTTCAAAACTACTTCTAAACAAAGCAAAAGTAACCCAGCTAGTCCTGGGATGGGGTTTAAACGAATAACTTTGTTGTTTTGTTCTTTCGATGTTCATTTCTCACGGCGTCTTTTTAAGGAAGTTCAGCCAAATCAATCGCCATTTGCAATTCAAGTGGGAATTAAAACTGCTCGGGCTCTATAAATGTAAAATATCCCCCGAGAACAAAGGTCGGACATATGCCTACAGATGATGCTTTTTGTCAAGTAAATGTTCGAATTCCGTATTTGGTTTTGTTTTAAAATGTCTGCTTTGAATACATATTTAGTTTCGTTTTAATGGAAGTGCTAAGTGGAGAAAGCTACTTCTTGTTACGTGTGTGGAGTAGAAGCAAAGATATAGGGTCTTTGGAAGAAGCTCGTTTTTGTACTGACATCGTATTTTGTAAAGAAGTTATTCCAAAAGTCTACACGATTAACAGGAAGCAAAGTTTTAAAAATTCATAAAGAAATAAAAATTAAATCATATTGGAAAAAAAAAACATTTTTTTTTTCGATTAAAACTCCTTGTCAAACTTTTTCATTACTTTTATGGAGAATAATATTTTAAATACTAAGACTCAAAAATAGCTGTGATGTGTCGGACTTACAATGGGGGCTAATATCGCAGTTGCAAGGGGCCCCCACGACCATCAGGTTCCGAAAGCGACAGAAATATGTAGTCGATAAATTTTTCACACAGTTCAAAATGGGCAAAGCCACCCAAATACTTTTGCGACAGACTCCCAAACTTTTAAATCATCCACTGTCTGATAACAAGACGCTGGACCTTGGATGAGATCATACCTGCTTGGGAATAAAGAGGTGGTATCCGTTTATTGGCAGAACTCCGATAATAGTTTTTAGCGAAAGTAAACAGAAGAGTAACGGTATCTATCCAATGAAACAACTAGTATAAACAGCACAAAGAATTTTTAGCGAGTTGAAAAACTTCTTTAACTTAGTTGGATAAAGTAATAAAAGAGTTATGAACATATATATCGCCAAATGGCGCGTTATACTTACCAGAAAAGCAGAGATGCTTTGTGGAGAAATTTATTAAATCTGACTCAAATGGGATCTGAGTGGAAATTCTATTTAAAATTTGAGCGGAATTTTAACTAGGTATGAAGAAGCAAAAAATAGGAAAATCGAACTGATTATTAAGGACATTTCACTTTTCCGAAACGTATATTGTGTTCCTCTTAGTTAAGAAACTTTTTGAGTCTTAGGTAAAAAGTTCTGCGCTCACTTTAGATAGGGGTTTCCATTGTTTATGCTTTAGTTTTGTTTTCTTACTGAATTATTCTCTTAAGAAAGAAGAGTGATATATTCTCTGCTTAAATATTTTACCTGTGCCATGTAAATTATCTTTGGAAGAATAATGAAAGCGTTTCCATTATTTAAAAAACATACAAACAAACAAAAAGCCACGAATCTTTGAGTTATCATACGTTGTATTTCTAATATTTTTACCATAATCATTTTAAAATCCAACTTGCAATATAAACTTCCTGTAAGAACAGTTTATTTTTTCAGGGATATCTATTCTCCCAAGGATGATGACACACCTCCTCAAATACTACGGAACATTCTTAAAGTATGCTCCCCAAATGAGATCCCCACTAAAAATTTCAATGGCACAGTCTGAGCTATGTACCTCCCTTCGCGAACCCCATAATTTAGTAGCCATGTTGTTAAACGTTACAATAGATTTTTGAAGATTTGTGGAATTATTAACATAAACGGCATTGAAGCTTACTGTTCGTCGTAAGACGTTTTCGAGAATATTTACTTTCTGTTCAATTTCAAACTACTTTTCAAAATGTTAATAAAGTTGGAAGATTTTTACTGTTAGTTCCCAAATTTGAGATAGAGGAAATTACTTTCAGAACTAAAACATATTTTTAATTTCAAATTATAGGACTTATAAGAGATGATTTTAAAATGAAAGATGGCCGAAGTCTTTAATAAATTAAATCCATTGTTTACAGCCAATCCAGCCATAACAACAACTATTCTCTCTCTCATAGTTAGAAACTATTTTGTAAAATATAAAAATTTAAAAAATATAATTATAACTATAAAAATTTAATGAAGGATCATCAGTTTGGATTAAAATGTTCAAGTGTGATTAAAAATTAAAGCCGTTTATTATGTGCATCAAAGCACCTATTATGTTTCGCAGACGAATTTCAAAATTAATTTGCAAAAAAAAAAAAAAAAAAAAAAATAAGTAAATAAAAATAAAAATAAAAACCGCTTTCAAAAGCGCAAGAATCTTATCCTCCATCCTTGCATGATTATATAATTATGAACAAAAATTAGCATAAATAAATGAGTAAAAATTCCTTCCTTCAAAAAAATTACCAATTTTGTTGTATAATTAGGGAAAAAGGAAAAAAGAATTTTTCCAAAACAGCATATTCAAGGTCAATGTTAATGGTGAAAGTTGGAAGCAGACGAGAATAGAGGTCAACGACCTCGGCTGCGAGTGAAAGTTGTTCGATCTTCCGAAGAGCATGACGATACGGTAGCTATGAATGCGACAAAACGAGCGATTTAAAAAGCGGTAATATTTTCCATTCATTAAGAAAAGAAAATGTATTTGTTCATGATCTCCAAATTAACCATGTGGAACAGACCAGCAGTGACTCGCCGCTTCAGCGGAATTCACCTACTTTTTCAGTCCGTTTTTCTCTTTTTTTTTCTTTTGTTTGGTTGTATTTTTTAACTCTCTCGATTACGGATTATAAAAATCGTCTGACGAAGCGGAGGGCATTGACCTTGAAAGACTTTGTAGCCGAGCTCCGAAATTTGACTGTATCTTTTCTTTCTGGCAGCACTCAAAATGGTAGTCTTGTGTTTGTTTGAACATTACCGGATTATACTCTTGCTGTAGAATTTCAATTCGATAATGATGGTTCGAATGCGGAAAATCTGTTATTGCGATAATTTTTGGTATTCTATAAGTGTTTCCGGTTGTGTTTTCTCCTTCTACAAGTCGTTTTGAATTGAGTTATTTGCGTGAGTAATTCATTCCAGCAGAAGATTTTGTCCACTTTTGCTAGATACCTTTGTTTGAAATTGGATTTTCAGCTTTGAATTTAAAACGTGATGTTTTCAGTTGTACAGTATTCTAAGGGCGCTTTTCCACTTGATGACACGACAACGACGAAAGTCGGATGGAAATACTGCAACGATAAGTACCGTGTCGCGTCGTGTACAACACTGTATTTCCACTCAACCGATATCGTTTCTCCGAAACGGTCATTTTCCACCGTATTTTATTTCGAAGCACCGGTGTGCTCGCATGTATATTATTATAGCTCCTCAATTTAGCAGACTACGACTGTTATATTTACTTTACCTCCGGAATAAGAGGAAACAGAATAATAGAAGATATTGGATGCATGATACTCACAAATTTATTTCATTCCCACCTTGTTTACTAAGAACGAAACGCATACATCAGAATGAAAATCTAAGCTTTTCTGCAGCAATAAAGATCGTCTGAGCAACAGAAGTGAAACAAAATGTTAAGTAAAATGAATAAAATTATTTTATTGTTACACATTCTTTATTCATCGTCTGCAAATTCAAGCTTATCTTTTATTAATGCAGCGATGTTAAATTTAAGTGCCATTTCTATGTGTTGCTTCTTCGAAGAAAGTAAACAAATGAATGAATGTCGTCCCGATTTTAAAGGTGAGACGGCTGCCATCCGACACGAATGGGCCGACAAACGACAGCATTCGATCGGAGACGACACAATCGTCCTAGAATCGGGAGATGGAAAAGCGCATAGCATATTTTAATGCCTTTTGTGTGCTCCAATGTCGGATGACGACAATCGTGTGCTATTTATCGCTGTCGTGTCGGTAAGTGGAAAAGCGCCCTAATAATGCAAAAAACAAGTGGTAATGCAAAATTTCATTCAGTAAATCCAACTGAATAGATTTGTTTCCAATTTTGTTCGAACTCAGTATAAAATTTATTTATTATTATTATTATTATTATTTTTAATTTTGTTGCATGTTACGATAATGCGTGTAAGATAATCGTAATATATCTTGTCTTCTTCTGTGGGAGTTCTTTTGACGGTAAAAATATCATAAACAATAAGACTCACAGAACTTGCCTTTCATGTGGTCCTTTCTGAAGTGCCACTTCACCGGACAAATGCACTTTTGGAGGAATTCTGACACTCTTATTATGCGAAGCTACTGAATAGCAATGAGGGTTCCTTCTCTGCTTACTCTAAGGGAGGTAAAAATGGTGAGATCGAAGACTTTTAGTTGCCAATTTTACAAGGGAGGGGGGGGGGAGACTACCCCACATTTTCGGATCCAAGAAGAAGAAAGTTGCGAAAACTTCTTAAACCTTCCGTGAGTAATTTAATGAAATTGCACAAATGTTATGCAACGATTCTGACACTTTTTCAGAGCCTTGCCATGTTTGGTCAATAGCCCGTAGAGCACTTTCTTTTCCTTTTTTTCTAACCAATACCCATAAAACTTTGAAGGCAGGAGTTTTTGGTTTGAGGTCAAACTTCTTTGCTTATTTTACTATATTATCCTTTTATAAATAATAAGAGTAATTCCTTTTAAAGAATAATTCAATACAGCAGAAAGGACTCCAACTCATTGCTTAAAAGAAATAAATAAACAACTAAAAATGAAAAATAAAATAACCCTTATAAAGCAGTAAGTAACCGCCCCTAAGCAAGGGCTAAGGCAGAAACATGCAATAATACACCACCAACACGGCTATTTCGATCCATGGACAGCTGTTTCGAGCTTATTCTGCTCTCATCAGCATGGAATACGAAAGTAGTCGAGTTGGAGGCAAAAATCCTCTTATATAGCAAAGAGAGCCAAAAAAAAAACTGGTAGCTAATGTGAAATTAGAACCTCGAAAATAAGCTCGAAACAGCTGTCCTTGGATCGAAATGGTCGAGTTGGCGGTGTATTGCATTGTCAAAATTGTCTAATTTACTGGCTAACCATTTTGAAATCCCTGGAGCGAGCCTCAAATCTCTCTTTTTCTTTTTTTTTTTGACTTTGAGGCCATACTAAGTGCGGTCGCTAGCTGGTATTCTAATTTCACATTAGCTACCAGTTTTTTTCGCTCTTTGCTTTATAAGAGGATTTTTGCCTCCAACTCGACTATTTTCGTATTCCATGCTGATGAGAGCAGAATAAGCTCGAAACAGCTGTCCATGAATCGAAATAGCCGAGTTGGTGGTGTATTGCAAAATAACCCTTGTTTGAATTCAGCTTTTTAAATTGTGTTCAATACTCGCAGATTAAAAAAAAATATAATTTATAACATATTTTGTAGTGCATAAAACTATCCCCCAATTTATCTGTTCAAATATCTAATCTAATTCAAATGCTTTATCCTTGCATTTTTCACTTCTAAAAACAATGTTTGGGAAAAAAAGTGAACCACAAAATTATGTATGACATAAATATTAATTTTATTTCGTAAAACAGTAAAACAAAGAATTGGTAATAGATATTTTTTACAAGCTAAAGTAAAGGTTAAAAATGCGAATCGGAAACGATCGCTGAATTAGCTGTTATTCTTGGTTGATGAATATCAACCCGTATATTTAAAACTATTTGTATTTTAGGGAGAAAAGAAGAGTTTGTTCGTCATTATTCATTTGTAAAATAGTTTATAAATAAATCTATTTTTTTAATCTTATGAAATTTTATCGTCAATTAAAAAAAAGAAAAAGAAGAGTGAAAACAATTAACTGAAACAATTTGTAACTTTCTTATCATTAAATAATATTTACAAAGAGAAAAATATACAAAAAAGCAAAACTGAAATCCATCTTATCCGTGTAAAAATATCGAAAAGCACCTTATTTCTTGTAACTAATGAGTTTTGTAACGAAAATGTTGCTACGAATATATTTTGACTTAAAACGAAAGGTGAATGCTCTACGTACGAAGAACACTGATGTTATTTGCAGTGGGAAGTAGGTGAAATTCCTTTCGAGTCAGAGAATTCAAAGATTCTGATGCGATGATTTTCGAAATCAGCCATCGGTAAACAGAAGAAAAATGATTCGAAAAAGTTCTTGTCGGGAAGAAAACGAACGAAAAGAAGAAAAAATCCTCTTCCTCTGGATATAGAATGGGTATGGCTAACTTGTAAGAAGTAAGATACAGATAAAGAAAATTTTCCGTATGTAGAGAAGAAAAGGAGATTGATGCATTGTAACGAGCAAAATGGCGCCTTTGCATTTTTCTTTTTCTACTGCTAGAGGCACTTTCCACTTTCTTACCGCCTCTGAGGGCAATGACCTCTCTATTGCCTATCTTTTCGCCTCTTTCTCTTTTCTTCTACTGAAAGTCATTTTTCATTTTCTTAATTCTGTTTCATTTTTTCACGTTCTTTCTTGTAGTATTTTTATTTCCCTTAATTGATGGAATATTTTTTTTTTTTTGATCGTCTGGAAGAGAAAAAAATGTATTTTGGAGTAAAATACTATTTTTAAATTAACTTAGAATTGAAGCAAAACGACTCGAAAAGCTTCCTTCAGTTTTATATAAAGCTTGAATTGAATGACTACTGCAGAAAGTCATTCATACTTTTTTCAATTCTGTTTACTTTGTTTCGTTCTTTTTCTTTTTTCTTTCTTTTTTAAAATGTATTTTTACTCTCCTCCATTGATTGAAGATTCTTTTTTAATCTGCTGGAAAAGGTAAATATTTATTGGAGTGAAACATTTTTATCAAATTAACTTAGGATCGAAATAAAACAACTTAGAAATTGTCTTTCAACTAAAACACTACTACTGAAAGTCATTTTCCGTGCTCTCTAACATGCTTCTTTTTTTTTGTTTTTGTTTGTTTTTTTTTCCACGTTATTTTTTTTTCTTTTCTTTTTTTTCAATGTTTTCCAATTTTCTTTTATTGATTGAGGAAAGGTTTTCTTTCTTTTCTTTTTTCTCTTTTGGCCATGTAGAAAATTAAAAATATTTTTGGAGTACAACATTTTAATCAAATTGCAATTGAAGAGAAACAGGGAAATTTTCAAAAAATTCTGTATACTAGCTGCGTGGCCCGGCGTTGCACGGGCTGTAATGTAGTGAAGGCAGTTTAAGAAAACTACTCACCGCCAAGGCGGCTAGCCTTTAAAGTAGCGAGGAAAGTTTCAACAAACTACTCGCCACCAAGGCGGCTCGCCTTTAAAGTAAAGAGGAAAGTTTAAACAGTCTACTCGCCGTCAAGGCGGCTCGCCTTTACAGTCGCGAGAAAAGTTTCAATAAACTACTCGCCGCCAAGGCGGCTCGCCTTTAAAGTACCAAGGAAAAGTTTAACAAACTACTCCCCGCTAAAGCGGCTCGCTAAAATGCTTTCCTGCATCAAAGAATCAATTGAATTATTTGCACATGCTTCCTCAAAAATAAAGACGGTGTCAAGTAGCGCATACTTAGCACTCTCCCTAAATAACAAATAAAATTCCTTTCCAAAAACAATTATTTCCAAACCGTTTTCTTCCTGTAAAATTCTAAATGAAAAAGTTCTTTTAATATTTGGATCGCAGCCAAAAAAGTCCCTTCTAAAAACAGCAATTGCAATTTTATTTAAAAACACATTTTCAAAATGGTACCAGAGAAAAAATGTCATTAATAATTAGAATAAAAACAATTGTTAGAACTTTGTTATAACACGTATTCAAAATGACAATGGAAAAAAATAATACTCTTTCATTTTAAAAAGTTCAATTTAATTAACGTTTTAATTTGAAATCGCAACGGAAATAAATAAATATCTT
Source organism: Uloborus plumipes (assembly GCA_038373865.1). Lineage (NCBI taxonomy): Eukaryota > Metazoa > Arthropoda > Arachnida > Araneae > Uloboridae > Uloborus > Uloborus plumipes. The sequence goes on from JAXGGA010005548.1 coordinate 31,161, forward strand.
GGAATTTAAAATAGTTCAATAATTTAATTAACGTTTCAATTCAAAATGGCAACGGTAAGAAATTAATGTCTTGGAATTATAAATAGTTCAATAATTAAATTAACGTTTTTATTCAAAATGGCGACGGTAAGAAATAATGTTTTAGACTTTTAAATAGTTCAATAATTTAATTAACGTTCTAATACAAATGGCAACGGCAAGAAAAAAATATCTTGGAATTTAAAATAGTTCAATAATTTTATTAACGTTTCAATTCAAAATGGCAACGGTAAGAAATTAATGTCTTGAAATTCTAAATAGTTCAATAATTTAATTAACGTTTTTATTCAAAATGGCAACGGTAAGAAATAATGTTTTAGAATTTTAAATAGTTCAATAATTTAATTAACGTTCTAATACAAAATGGCAACGGCAAGAAAAAAATATCTTGGAATTTTAAATAGTTCAATAATTTAATTAACGTTTTAATTCAAAATGGCAACGGTAAGAAATAAAAGTCTTGGAATTTTAAATAGTGCAATAATTTAATTAACGCTTTAATTTAAAATGGCAATGGAAAGAAATAAATGTCTTGGAATTTTAAATAGAGCAATAATTTAATTAACGCTTTAATTTAAAATGGCAACGGAAAGAAATAAATGTCTTGGAATTTAAAATAGTGCAATATTTTAATTAACGCTTTAATTTAAAATGGCAACGGAGAGAAATAAATGTCTTGGAATTTAAAATAGTGCAATAATTTAATTAACGCTTTAATTTAAAATGGCAACGGAAAGAAATAAATGTCTTGGAATTTTAAAAGTGCAAAGAATTTAATTAACGTTTTAATTAATATCTCAGCTAATTAACGTCGTACAATTACGCGGTTGGTCTTATTGTCTTCCTTAGAGAATTTCGAATCGAATGGTATTATGTTTGATTCTTTACGCTCAGCGGTTTTTGAGGAGTTCAAGCTTCAGACGGACAGACAGACAGACAACCAGACAGACAGACAGATAGACAGACAGTCAGACAGACGTGGACAGATTTTAATAGTAGTAATGGTTTGACTTGAATGAATTTTGAACAGAAGTTTGAAAAAGGTCCTTCTTTTAAATCATAATTGTAACCAAATCCACCTTTTTTTTCTGAAAATTTTTACATTTTTTATTTTCCGAAATTAAAAGTTTAAATTGAATTGCTGTAAATTTGAATTGGTCTAATTTAGAGTGGGAGTTTAGTTTCGGGCAATTTTTTTAATTTATAGGTTTTGTGATCACTTAAAAAATAAAGTTTAAGAGTTGTTTTGAAGCTTGAAAACATTTCTTTCCTTTTTAACTTGGATAATTTTTTATGAAGTATGAAGTTGAACTGCAGGAAAAATTTCAGTTAATCAATGTTGTAAGCTTTGTGAATCAACCGAATTTTTACAAGTCATGTCGGCATGCTGCTCAGTGTAATTACCATACACGTGTTTCAAGGTGTTCGAAAATAAGATTTTATTTTTCAAACATTGTATGTTTGAGTGTTTAAAATTCTAGTTCGAAAATATGCAGCGCGTGATGTAATAAGTAAAAGTTTTAACGCAGTTTTTCTTTTTGAAAATATTTTCCTGATAATGTGGAGAAGCGTTACATATACAATCATAAAAAAGTTCGTCTTTAATCGATTTACAGGGAAACTAGTGTTGAGTTAACTTTCTACAAAAATTAAGTAAATCACGGAACAATTTAAAATCAGGCAAAGATAAAAATTTAATTCTAAATTGCTTGAAAATTTAACTAGAAATAGGGTATACCGATCAGTGAATGAACACTTAAGCGAAATTCCGTTTTCAAAAATTAATAGCATCGTTAAAAATTGTAGCATTTCTTACATGACAGTAAAAACACTTTAGGTGATACTATATGTAATTATTTTTTTAAATATTGCGCTAATTTTTATGGTTCTGGATCAGGTTTTTTTGGGGGGTTGAAAGGAGAAAAAGTGCATTGACCCAGTGAATGAAGACCCCAAACAAAACACAAACGCAGCATTTTCTAGCCATTTTCTTTTTAGAAATGGGTAGAATGTGCCTACTGCTGATTCCAGGGGCGCCCCGAACTAAATTTTTAGGGGGGGGGGGTAATTATCAATTGCCGAATGAAGTTTACCGAATGATCAAAATATAAGCATGCACATAACACGCATGTCGTACATGCATAACATTTAGTGAGAAAAATCATTAGGCATCTTTTAAAAAACAATTCTAAAAACTCAAAAGAGCAAATAATCTCGATGTTGCAATTTTGTCTTCAAATTGCCGAATCGTCAGGAAGATGTGCCGAATACGAAAATTATTGGGAGGTCACAGTGACCTCCCGTGACCTCCCATCGGGGCACTCCTGGCCGATTCATCTAAGAAAAATGGTTTAAAAACATATTTTTTAAAGAAAATTACGAGGTGTTCACTGGAAGTGTTCATTCACTGGTCTGTATGCCCTATAGTTTTTTTTTTTTTTTTTGCGCGCGCTTGATTAATATAGGAACTGTAAGTTTCCAAAAGCAGACGATAACAAATTGATATTAACTTCTGTGAACTCGGGACAGACGTAGCTTAGCGCTCATTCTGACGTAGTAAAAACACATCCAGCGTCCTAGAAAACTGCAAAATAAAGTATACTTCCCACAAAAGAAATTGAGGAAAAGTGTAAAATAAAAAACGTTATAAATGCACAACTTGCAAATAAAAGCGAAATGAAGACACGTGTTTTGGGGGTAACAAAGAACCAATCAAAACCTGATTTTTTGTGTTTTTAGAGTGAAACAAATCGACATAATTAGCTTAATATTAAAAATAGACTAACTGAAAAGAAAAAAAAAAAGAAACATGAAATGAAAAGAAAAAAAAAAAAATAAATAAGTAAAAGTTGAGTAAATTAATGCACTAATATTAAGAAGATACTTTTTTCCAATGTGCAATTGGTCAATAAAGTAGCCACTTATGTACAGAGTAAAAAAAAAAGGAAAAAGAAACAAGAAATTAAAAGAAATGAAGAAATGAATAAGCAAGTAAAAGTTAATTAAATTAATACACATTAAGTAAGAAGATACTGTTTTCCAATGTGCGTTGTCAATAAAATAGCCACTTCTGTAGCGAAATGTAACTTAACTTTATTCTATAATGAATCTAATGTGATAAACTACTTCATCTCTAAGATTAACTAAAAATATCAACAACCAATTGCAGAATAACAACACAGCCCCTTTAGCAGCATGGTAATTTCCTTGCCACTTTTCCGGAAAGGTTAAATGAGGAGGTTAGCGAAGGTTAATGCAAAAAATGCAAATCTCGTACATATTTAACTCCGGTAAACACCTGTCAGAGTATCAGGGAGGAGGAATTTTGAATAAACTTGGAGAATTTCCTTTCTTTCGGTCACTGACATTAGGAGGAGAGAATCATTTTCTTGGAGTGCGTAAAAGAATAAAGCGTTCTTTGGGTACTTTATTTTGTATAAATTAAGAAGTGGAAGTTAAATTTTAACATGTTGTGAAGAATGGAGAAATAATGGCGTGATGTAGTTCGTTATGTGTTTAGAATAAATTTATCTTTAGCGGTGCTTTCCTGTTATTTTATTGACTATTTTCGCAAATCTAAAATAATTGTCAAATGAAAATTTAGATGCAAAGGTCAAATATCTCCATTGGTAGGGATTTCTTATTTGACAAAAAACGACGACGAAATAATGCGCAAGGACCCTTTTAATACAATGCAAAAAATAAACTGTTGTTTTACAATATAATACTGGCAGCAGAGTTTAAGGTTTAAAACTGTAAAATGCAGTATTAAACTGTAAAATTAGCAATTTTACAGTCTAATACTGTAAAGCAGCAATTTTACAGTCTATTACCACAATTTTATAGTTTATCACCACAAAACTAGCTGTATTATACTGTAAAAACTACAGTATAATACTGGAAGCTGAGGTTCCAGTTTAAAACTGTAAACTGCATAGTAATAAACTGTAAAATTAGCAGTTTTACAATTTATTACCATAAAATTAGCAATTTAACAGCTTATTAGTGTAAAATTAGAAATTCAACAGTTTATTAGTGTAAAATTAAAAATGTAACAGTTTATTAATGTAAATTAGAAGTTTAACAGTTTATTAGTGTAAAATTAGAAATTTAACAGTTTATTAGTGTAAAATTAGAAATTTAACAGTTTATTAATGTAAAATTAGAAATTTAACAGTTTATTAATGTAAAATTAGAAATTCAACAGTTTATTAATGTAAAATTAGAAATTTAACAGTTTATTAGTGTAAAATTAGAAATTCAACAGTTTATTAGTGTAAAATTAGAAGTTTAACAGTTTATTAGTGTAAAATTAGAAATTTAACACTTTATTAATGTAAAATTAGAAATGTAACAGTTTATTAGTGTAAAATTAGAAATTTAGCAGTTTATTACTGTAATAATTAGCAATTTTTACATCTTGTTACTATAAAACTAGCTGTATTGTACTGTAAAAACTACATCTGTTTTTGACGGTGTATAATTTTCAATCTTGCTGAATGTAAAATAATAATATCCAAATGTGCTGTTTTTTACTTGTTTCTTTTGACCGTCAATTGCTTTAAAAAGAGAGAGCGAGAGAAGAAAAAACAATGAATTTAAACATTATTTTCAATTTTTTTTGTCCGAGAAATTCAAATTTTGCGCCGCTTTACCTGGCACAAAGCTCGATGCCAAAAAAAGTCGACGGTTCAGAGCGAAAATCCATCCTTTTCCCAAAACCCCAACCCTTTCAAAATTGTTTGACGGTTTTTACTTTCAACTGATATTCAGAATTTTAAACTTCGTATATGTGTCTCTTTTAGAAATGGTTTTAAACTTTTAGAAGTTTGTGTGTGTGTGCATTAGCATACCTTTATTTTTAAGCAATACTATCGTTTGGCGCAGTATAGCCTACAAGGCTCTTGCACCCAATAAATCCGAAACAACCAACCAACCAACCCTTTCATTTCTAGAAGAGGGCAGTTAAAGTGTTATTAGATTAAAAGAAATGTTTTAAGTGCTCGATAATCCATTCCAAAAAGAAAAGAGCATTTTATTCTAATATCGGGTTTGGATACCGAATAATCAATCGGTTTCACAAACATGAAGTATTGAAACCTACTTAATCCGACACCTTCTCAGAATCGATATCATAATTTCGATTGCTATTAACTGCAATCTAGATTTTCTGGCAAAAATTGCGAGTTTTGCTAAAATCATCTTCAAATAAATCATGGACTCGAATGTAAACGTTAACTTTGCACAACAATGCTTTGCGAAAAGATATTCATCTGAAATACTACAGTACAAGTTTTGTTTTATGTTAAACTGAAGTTTGTACAATAGTTTTTTTTCCTTCTATTGTTTCGAGTTTTTCTCGTACATTTCGAGTTTCATTCAGTTTTTCAAAAGAAATTATAGAATAATTTTACTGTAATTTTTTATATATGAAAGGTCAATGGCCTCACTTTGACCTAAGTAGATACGATAGTTTTAATTTCCGCAAAAACATTAGAGATACAATACACATATATTGTACAGTGGAAATTTCTGAAATTCTAAGGTAACAGTGAGAAAAATATTTTTATGATTTCACTTTTTCATAAACCGAGCCTTTATTCATTCGTACATTGCGAGTTTTATTTCTCTTTACTAAAATAAGCTATAGAATATTTTTACACATTATTTCCTCAAAAATAATATTTTATTGAACCATGTTATGCTTTAAAAAGTAAAATTCATAATAGGTCAATGACCTTACTTTGACCTAAATAAATTATACATTCTAGTTTCCAATGAATTGTCAGCAATGTAATAATTTTAACTAAGAGTTTGGGTTAATTAAGTTTTTAATTCAGTTGTAGATTAATTTTACTACAATATATCTTTTTTACAAATGGTATTTTATTGCACCATATTCTGTCTTGAAAAATAAAACACATAGAAGGTCAATGTCTTACTTATACTTAAATAGCTTAAATATTTTTAATTTTGTATGCAATTTTAGCGACGTAATAAAAATATAAAGAACATAGAAACATTTTGTAAACAATACGGAAAAGGCTGAAATAATTTTCACACATCCACTTGTTCAAAAAACGCTTCAAAAGCAATTTTCTTTAATTAATTGTACATTGAAAATTTTATTTCCCTTTTGAAAATAAGGTCTAACATAATTTTTGCTATAATATTTTCTTCAAAAATAGTACCTTATTGCATCATGTCGTGTCTTAAAAGGGTCAATGACTTATTTTTGATCTACACTGATAAAGTATTTTTAATCTCCGATGAACTATTAGCAATGCAATAAAAATACAATGCATGTAGAAATTTAAAAAAAATGTACAGTCAAAACTTAAAGAATAATTTTAACAATTTAATTTTTCAGGGAGTATCCATAACCTGAACAATTTTTATACATTTCTAGTTTAAGTTCTCTTTTTAAAAATAAATTACAGAATAATTTTACGATAATATGTTTAGTGATAGTATCGTATTGCATCACGTTGTGTCTTAAAAATTAGTATACATAAAAGGTCAATGACCTAACTTTGACATGAATAGGTAAGATATTTTTTTTCAATGAAATATTAATAATGTAATACAAATACGAAGGATCTAAATAGGAAAGTTTTAAGATTGGTATGATAAAAGAGTTTAAAAAAAAAATATTTTCATGAATTCGCTTTTTCGGAGCTTATTCATAATTTTTACTCACTCATACATTTCGAGTTTTGGTTTTAAAATAAGTTATAGAATAACATCACTGGATTATTTTCTCAAAAAAAATATCTTATTGCACTAAATTGTGTCTTAAAAAATAATATACATAAAAGGTCAATGACCCAACTTTGACCTACATTGATAAAATACTTTAAATTTACAATAAAATATTAATAATGCACAAAAAATGCAATGCACGTTGGAAATTTTTCCAAATTATGCGAAAAAAGAAAAAAAACTTTATTTCTTAGAATCATTTTTGTTTTCTTGGAAAATATGGGAAGATCGTTAACCTATTCTTATAAGACCAAGTTGAATTGCTTTTCATTTCAATTTTGCTTTTTTTCTTTTCATTTTTGGAAAGTAATCATGATGGTATTTTTTTTTTTTTTTCAAAACTTTGAAATTTTCTCTTACAAGGTCATTGACCTTCGACCTACATTTTGAATTCCTCTAATTGTGAAGTTATTTAATTAAATTATCAATACTATTGTCTACGATGTGAGTACTTATGAACAAAATGACAAGATACATTTTTTTATTTTTCAAATATTTGAAATTTAAGTTCTAAGGTCATTGACATTTCGCAAGCAGCGGATAGTTTTGTACAGATGATTGAGTACGGTAGTTAGGTTTGGCTTCAACGGATAAGAAATAATCAAACGCTTCAATTATCTGTTTCTATTTTTCAAAATTTTTATTATTTTCCCTCTATTTGAATAGTTTAACAATTTCTATTTATTTCTTTTCATTTTTAAAAAGTATTCGTGACGAGAATACACATTTTTTTCCACGTAAAAATTTTCTCGCTCAAGGTCATTGACCTTCGACCTACATTTTGAATTCCTCTAACTGTGGATTAATTTAATTAAATTATCAATATATTTATTTACGAGGTGAATTAAAAAAAAGTAAAGCAAGAGCAAAATGACATTTTTTTTGTTGAAATATTGAAATTTTAGTTCTAAGGTCAATAATATTTTACAAGCAGCGCCAAAGAGTAAAAAACAGATGATGAAGTTCGGTAGTTGCGTTCGGTTTCAACGGATAAGGAATAATCAAGCACTTTGCACTATGTGTTTCAATTTTTCAATATTATTATTTTTACTCCACTTACATAAATTTCCAAGTTTATCTTCCTTTCTTTTCAATTAAGAAAAGTATTCATGACGACAATATAAATTTTTTTTTCACAAAATTGTAAAAAATTTTTCTCCCAAGGTCATTGACCTTCGACCTACATTTTGAATTCCTCTAACTGTGAATATATTTAATTGATTTAACAATATCGTTATTTGCATGGCCAGTAAAAAAAAAAGCAAAACAAGAGCAAAATGACTTTTTTTTTTTTTACAAATATTTAACATTTTAATTTCTGAGGCCAATAACATTTTGCAACCAGCGCGCATGCGAACGAGTTCTAAACAGATGATTGAGTTCGGCTTCAACGGATAAGGAATAATCAAGCACTTTGCACTATGTGTTTCAATTTTTCAATATATTTTTTAAATTTGTTTTTACTCCTCTTACACAATTTCTTTTCCTCCATTCTTTTTCCTTCTTTCATTTTTGAAACGCATTCATGACGATATTGTGAACTACTAATTATTTTTTTTCCGAAATTTCGAAAAATTCTTTCACAAGGTCATTGACCTTCGACTTACATTTTGCATTCCTCTAACTGCGAATGTATTTATTTGAATTTTCAATATCGTTATTTTCAAGGTCAGTTTAAAAAAAAAGCAAAACAAGAGTAAAATAACAATTAATTTTTAAAATATATGAAATCTTAGTTTCAAGGTCAATAACATTTTGCAAGCAACGCGCGCGCGGGCATGAGTTCCAAACAGATGATTGAGTTCTGTAGCTATGTTCGCTTCAACGCATAAGGAATAACCAAGCACTTAGCACTATGTGTTTCAATTTTACAAAGTTTTTATTATTTTCACTCCATTTGAATAGTTTTTCAAGTTTCTCTTTCTTTGTTTTCATTTTAGGATATGCATTTACTTTTTCCACAAAATTGTAAAATTTTCTCTCACAAGGTCATTGACCTTCGATTGACATTTTGAATTCCCCCAACTGTGAATATATTCAATTGAAATGTCAATGCTATTGTTTATGATGCTACTAACTATGAGGATAAGACAAGGTGTATGTTTTTTCTTTCAAACATTTGAAATTTTAGTTCTAATGTCAGTAAGGTTTTGCAAACACAAGACGACTTCTAAACTCATCTTTCTGATTTAGTGGGGCAGCTACTTCCGGTTTTAACGGATATGGAATAATCAAGCACTTCGTACTCTCTTTTCCTATTCACCAACAAATTTATTGATTTCACTCCATTTGAGGCCAGGAGAACCTGGAAATAAAAATTTTGTGACGGGAAAATTCGAAATTTACCTGATTGTAGCTCTGAATGGTGTTTTATCTGCACAAAATTACAGCATTGCGTATAAAACTGCTAGTTTATGAATACAACACCTGCTTTTGGTGCAAGTCATAATTCGAAACATCAATTATTAGAATCACGTATTGTTGCCTATTCGTATTAACAAAAAGTCTTGTTGCTAAATAATGTTAATACATCAGAAAAGATAACAAACGTGAGTTTACAAACACTACCATTTGATGAAAATAGATACGTTAGGCAGTTTTAATATTGCAATACTGTCTTCAAATTTGCCGAATCGTTAGATAAAGTTTGCCGAACTAGGGCATTTTTAGAAGGTCGCAGTGACCTCCTGTGACTTCCCATTAACTGCTTGAAGCACCTGTTTGAAGAAGAAATTTAGAATATTTGCCAAAAATTGAGCTTATATTTCTTTTTAATAAAGAGCTTTGATGGTATTAGAAAATATAAATCGTTAATCTATTTATCATTTCATTTTTGGCAAAAAATAAGAGTAATTTGGGCAAGTTGTAAGGGCAAAAAAGAAATGTTTACTTTATAGATAAGTTTTAGTCACATTTGTATTTGTTTTAAGGTTTTGTTTTACATTTTAGACAAAAATTAAGCACATTTAAAAGCCGTTAAATTATTACGAATCACAACAGCTATTTTCTGGACTTTGTAAAAATTTGACATTTTTAGAATCTATTATTTATTTAACTAAACGGTTTATTATTTTTAGCACTCTAAGAATGTAAATTAATAAATGATAAAAGAAGTCAGTTTTCTTAACAAAGAAAATGTTGGCGGATTGCATCTTTTATAACTCTACACTGTATCAATAACATTTGTGAAAAGTCCAGCAATGGAATCGTAACGGTTTAAAGTGATGATAATGTTTTTTTTTAGCACTATACCACTCTTAAGCAGCTATTAATTTACTTTTGACACGGAAAAAAAGGGGGAAAGGATAGGCAGCCATTAGTCACTTTTAAAGAGTTTTTCGATGAGCATAAATCATGTCGTCACTATGTAGATTTTAAATTTTAAAAAATAAAAAACGTAAAAAGACACTTTTAGGCAGGGATTCAAGTGAAACACCATTTCAATCGCTTCGAATTGCAATCGCTATTATCAAGAAACATTCTAATGTAATTCATTTCCAGTAGCGATTGTAACTTGCGATCGCCTGTTTCACTTGAATTCCTGCCTTAGTACGTATGACATATGGTAAAATTTAAACATTCCAAAGTAAAAAGGCTGTATTGTATTGAATCATATATATTTTAAAAGGTAATTATTTGAAGACTACAAATGTGTTATTTCAAACTTGAAAATCGACTGAATTGTGAATGAGTTTATTTGCCTGATCTAATTGATGAGCTTTCGCAAACGAATGTTTTTCAACTGAATTTTCCTCCATTAAATCTGATTTTTAATTTCCTTAACCAAAATTTTAGCAATTTTAGCTTCTTTTTTATTATAACAAATCAGTTTGTGCCTCATGTTGTAAACACAAAAATGACAACGCGTATTTGTTAATGTGTTCGAATATTGGTTGATTTTTGAAAAAAAAAAAAAAAAAATACAGATTTTAAATTAGCTACTCATCAAAAAATTTTCATTTCGAGTCATCAGGAGAGAATTTGCATGTCATTTTTAAACTCTTAAAAATTGTTTGATAAACCTGAGTTTTTTATAACCCTTCTCCCCCCCCCTCGTTTAAATTTTATCATCACCTCCTACTAAAAATCGTTGACACCATCAGCAATTATTTAAAACATCCCGACAGTATTCAACAACGGAACGGAAATTTCATTGTGATATTTTTTTCCCCGAAAAGCTTATATCGAATTTGGTGACAATACAAAAACTACAACTTCAATTTGACTTCCAAATTCCGTGGAAGCTCATATAAGCAAATCACTTTCTCTCGCACACCTGAGCGTTCAAAGTCAACGAACGATTCTCTCGCCATTGACCTCAATACCACGGAATTCCTTCCGATTCTGTGTTAGAGAGGCTCAGAATGGGGAAATCGCAGACCAGGCTTCAAGTTCATTGCCATCGGAGAGGGATTATTCCTCTCACAATTTTCCCTATTTCTCCCTCTCGATATTATTACGCAAGTAAGTTTCAGAACCTGCATCCGTAAGAAGGTAGTAGGCTAATCGAACGAAAAACGTAAGTGAGTGTTATAACGAAATTCGGGGGTCAATGCCCTCCCTGCGTCGGGGATGCTCGAAGATTCGGAGAGTCGTGATTCGAATAATTGGATGGCAGCCAAAAATAAATGATCCGTCATTATCCGGACGATCATATTCAAGATAATAACAATCTTTCAAGAGCTTGTAATGAGAATGTTACTAGTTACAGTAGAAAAAATGTACGAAAATGAAAATGCGGGACTTAAGCGAGTTAATAAAAAGAAAATAAATAAAGAAAAATTCGCTCTGTATTTTTATTTTATTCTATATTTGTTTTCAAAAGTGAAATTAATTACACTCAAGTATTTTAAAAGATATTTTTTTCTTTGCTAATGTGACAGTGAAAATAGTTTTTTGGTTTCTTGCACAGGCATTTTGCACAGTCAATTAATAAAATAAGTAAATATTTTCGAGAAGTACTTTTTTTATGAATGCAATAAAACTACGAAGTGTTTTTCTTTAAATATTTGAACTTTGAAAAAAAAGTAGGACATGAAAAAAAAGTTTAAATATTTTATTCATTTATTTATGTATTTTTGCAACATGTACACTTAAGAAAGTAGAACTTTCTTTTTAATATCCATAAAATTAATAGAGGAAGATGTCCAGTAAAACTTTAAATTGTGATTAATTTTGATTTTCGGATTACTGTTTAACTTCTATTTCTGCATATTTCGTTTATTTATGTTGAAATATGGTGGGATCAAAATGTTTCTTAATTAACTTATTATTATTCTTGACATTCGATAAAGTTTTATGTGTTTACTGAGTTTGAGACTAAAATTTAATTTTACACAGTAAAATCGCTAACTTAAATGAGGCAAAGAATACCCTCACCTTTTAAAACATTTTGCCGATTGTATGTTATATCCGAATTTTAATAGAGCGGTTAGAAAATAAAATTGTTCATAAATTGAGTTTTGAATCATAGTATTTATTATACAATGCAAATAGAACATACAGCTCATACTCGTTATTTTATTTCCCTAAAATAGTTTTGCTCAAGTTATATAACCTTCCTTGTTTCAAATAAAATTTAAAGCTCATTAATTGTATCACCTATTTCCAAAAAAAAAAAAAAAAAAAAACAATTCGCTCAATATAACATGTACTTATCACCTGGCAACTAAATTTTTTTGGTTACAGCAAAGTTAAACATTAAACTTTCAAATCCTACGTTGCATACGAATACAAAAATGGCTACATATATCCCTACCCCTCCTCTCCTTTTTTTCTGTTGAATTTTTTTGTTCTTTTTTTTTTGACGTTTTTGTTTTTATTTCTTTCCTTCTTTCTCTTTTTTCTTTTCTTTTATTTTTTCCTTTCTTTTTTTCTCTTCTTTCCATTTCCCTCCTCCTTTCTTCTCGATCCGTGTATATTCGCATTCGATTTTTTGTATAATGCATCTATCTCTCTCCAAATTGCAACACAGTATCTGCAACACTTCAACACTTCTCTACGTTTATAACAAGTGAAATATTGCACAAAAAATGCATCAAAAACAAAACGCTTTCCTTATTTAAAATAAAAAGGAAAAGAAGAGAAAAGAAAAGCAGAGTAGGCTTGAATAGCTCCGAATCCATTCGCTTATAATCGCACTTCCCAAATTAATTGGCGACAGGAAGGAGTCACGTCCCATCAGCTGGATACTAGTTTGATATCTGTAGCGGAACTAGTCTTTTGGCAAAAACTAATCAAATGCGTTTAAAAAGCTTAATGGGGAATTACTGATACATTGCGAACTTATTAACTGAGCTACCTGTTGATTAAAATTCGACAAGGCTGCTCCGCGCTTAACAGGTGAACGCACAGGGGTTCATTGACCTCCGTGAGTCGGAAATGTTAGTAAATATGGGAAGGTGTAGGATTTCGAACACATGGTTGGAATTATTTAGATTTTTGAGGCTTGTTCAACCATTAGTGTTTTATTTTTTGTTGGATGTTTTAATTGCAGGAGTTTGGGATTCGCGGAAAGTATGGGAAGAATTTTGGGGAGTAGTAATTAGTTTTAATTCGGTTTGAAGGTGTTTCCCAGATTGTGAGAATGGAGTTGTAATTAGGAATTATTTTAAAAAGCGTAAATTTTTAACTCATATAATTTTATTACATTTTTTTCTCTCAAAAGAAGAAAGAAAAAAAAAGAAAAGAAATCGGAAAATGAAGAGAAGCAGTTATCTAAATAGTTTTTAGAAGCAAATTGTATTATTATTATTATTTTATTTTTTTAACTTATATGGTTTAACAGAATGCACATGTTCTATACACAAGATAGGTTTCTAATTTGATTTGGGGGAACGCTATTTTATGATATTTGAATTATTATAAAAATTTTAATGCATTTTGTTTGTTTGTATTGGCCAAGAAATATAAAAAGCTCTATCTGTGTCTTTATAAATTTTGCATATGCATATGCAAAAGTTTGTTAAGTTATAACTTAAGTTAATAACACTACAAATACGTGTATAATGCTTATGTTGCTAGGCTTATGTTTAGTAGCCTCAAATAACTAATATAATGTAATATTAAACATTTGTAAAATGTTGTCATTGATAATTCTAAAATTTATGGTTTATGGTAATATAATGCTTTCCCTTACGGTAACTATGTCTGTAAATTGTCTATTTTGTGAGTCAAACCCGAGAATATTTCGGATGATTTTAACCAAAAAGATCACCTTTTTTTGAACGAAAAAGGAATTTCTCCGAATCAGTGACTGAAATAGTTAATGATTTATGCATTTTCAGCGTTGTGTTTTCTAATGTGATTTAAGTATAGTGATAAAATAACACTAAAGAATGGAAGATTAATGTTCTAGCAAGTAACTCTACCCAAGTGTCCCACACCAATTGAAGTAAAATTTTGCATCTTGATTAGATAATTTAAAATATTGAACCCATGTTTCCTTTCTTGCCGACAATAAACTTTTAACGGGATGAAATTCACCCCTAAACAATAGGTTAGAAGGATATTAGAAGGTGCAAAATATATGCTTAATTTTAAAAACACGTCAACTTTTTTTTACTGTAATATATATATATATATATATATATATATATATATATATATAATATATATATATATATATATATATATATATATATATATATATATATATATATATATATATATATATATATTATATATATATATATATATATATATATATATATATATGTCCACTCCAATCGTGGACCAATAGCTAATTTCTAAGCCGTTAGAGATAAGCATATAGTTGATTTAGGAAAAAATCGCCAAACTATGAAAGGAATTTTGGGTCCATTCAATGTTTTTCAAAAAATCAAATTTTGAAAGAGTTGCGAAATTTAAATTTTTATACAGCCCCCCAGTCCTATCAATCATATTTAGCATAATATTCTTGACACTGTAACGTTTAAAACTAAAAAAAAAATCACTCTTCTACCACAAAAATTGACCAAGTTATGACGTTTTCAAAAATCAAGATTTTGAAGGATTTCGCATACGGTCCCTTAAGCGATCTCTCGATGACGTCATGAAACAATGCAAAATCTTGATTTTTCAAAACGTCATAACTCGGTCAATTTTTGTGGTAGAAGAGTGATTTTTTTTTAGTTTTAAACTTTACAGTGTCAAGAATGTTTTACTAAATATGATTGATAGGACTGGGGGGCTGTATAAAAATTTAAATTTCGCAACTCTTTCAAAATTTGATTTTTTGAAAAACATTGAATTGACCCAAAATTCCTTTCGTAATTTGGAGATTTTTTCATAAATAAACTATATACTTATCTCTAACGGTTTAGAAATTAGCTATTGGTCCACGATTGGAGTGGACACCCTGTATATATATTTGAATTTTCAGTCACAACTTCATTGTAATTAGAATGGAATATAAAAAACCATATTACATCCTCTAATGTCTCAAGAAATTAATATTTAGGGGTGACTTTCACACCGTTAAAAGAATTTATTGCCTATATATATTTAAAAAAAAGGAAAGAAAAAAGATGGGTTCAATATATTAACTATTCTATCCATATGCAAAATTTTGCTCCGATCTGTGAGTGACACTTGGGTAGAGTCACTTTTAAAACTATTAGTACGCTAAGAAAGGGCGTAAAAAACGGGCGTATCACTTAGTTTAACAAGAAGCAATGATCGTTTTCGCGGCTTTTTTTGCATTTTAAAGATTAATAGCCGAAACCTGTGATGAGCAATTTGGAGTGAGAAGTAACTCTGTTAAAAAGAAAATTTAAACTTTGTTTTTTTAGCTTCGATTTGCATCTATTGCTACACCTGCGTCGATTTAGCCAGGGTTCTTTTTTTCTTTCTTCCTTTCCAGGTTTCGAATGAAAATCGAAACTGCAAGGTGTTTCCAAACGCTTTCTCAGCCCACTATATCGACAAGAGTTGAGTAATATTCGCCCACAAACCGCCAAGACGAAATATTACTTCATATATTTCACAAGGCGGATTTCACCCATTACATCACCTCCCAACCAAATTACAAGACCAAAGAGAAGAAATTTGAACTTTCTTTTTGGGAGGCAAACGAACCCACGGAAGGGGGCCCCCGTGAGGGACAACCTGTTCGAAAAAGCCCACTGCGCGGAAGTTCAACGGCATCGGACATTTTTGTTGGAAAAAAAAGTGTGGGTATCCCTCGAGCATAGTTGGCAAATCACTCGCTTCACAAGTTTTTGGAGGTACGAGTTCGACGAACTCGAATCTGGCATGCAATCAACGATTATTAGAAATTAAATATAGTGGACATTGAGGGGGGGGGATCAGAAAGTTGCCAAATGTAATTTCTGAACTCGGTCGTCCACAAAGGAGCCATTTTATCGTTTCGTGATGGATCAAGGATGTGTCCAGCAATTTTGTTACGATACTTTTTTTCGACAGTTCTCAATTATTTATGGGGGATGGGGGGGGGGAGAGATTAATTTTGAGACATTTTTTATTCCTTTGCTTATTTTTTTAAATAAACATTTTTTCTCTCTCTCTCAGCAAACAAGGTCCATTTTTATCATTACAGTACTACATTTTTCGTGTACAAATCACATTTCAAAGTAGAATTCTTTCACTTAGGTACTCATAAACACCAGTGTAGCTAGAACTTACCGCCTGGGGATGAAGAGTTGGTCATAATGGTCTTTATGTATCAAAAAAATTACGACACTAAGATTGGTGTTAGTCTTAAAACTTGGGATTCAATGGAGTTTTACCCCCCCCCCCCCGAAATAACGCCTCCGTTATCTAGGCCCCTGTATACCGCAAAGAAGTTTCTATCGATTTACAGGATCTGAAATCATCAACTCATCTTATTTTTCATCAAGGATCTTTCGTCTTAGATAATTAAACACCTTTCAAGTTTATTTTGAAAAGGAAAAGTATCAAAAGAATTGAAAGAAATAAATAAAAAAAAAAAAAATGTGTACGAACAAGAAAATACATGATTTTTGAAGTTTCGTACTCATTTCAGTGTCCAGATCCAGCAGATCCCTCTTTTTGGTCTCACCACTGGTTTTGTCCTATATTCACGTCAATTTAAATTTCGTCTTGTGAATTTGTATTTTGATTTAATAAATGTCTCATAAAATGAGCCGCTTTATTTTCATTTCGTACTGGCTTGCGTTGAATTTCGATAATTTATGTCCATTTATTTTATAAATAATTATTTAGTTCCTACTACTTCAGAAAATGAATTGGTTTGGAACCGATAGTTATTTTGATTTTGTTAAGTGTAAAGTTGGCGAAAACCACGTCGTACAGGAACTGATAGGCGAGAAAAAACTTTACCCCAGAAAAATTAATAATACAATCAATAATACAACTAGTTTTCATGAATCATATTTTCTTTTATTCTGATTTTTCTTAACTTTCATCTTCTTATTTTCTTCCTCCTTTTGATTTTGTCCCGTTTAGTTCTTTTTCATTATAAATTGTACTAAACATCCCCCAAACGATTCTATATCCTGCTCAAGTCTTTCTCCTTTTTGGTGTATTTGTTATACGCGAAGAAACATGACGTTTGAAAATCTTGTCTAATGATTTTTGTATGCAAATTTCAGGCAATGAATCATCAGGAAGGGTTAAAAGTTTCTGTTCTCATCCCAACATTTGCAATTTGAAAATACATTAACGATTTATTGTCAAGTTCGTACTCCGGTGTTACCTCGCAGTCGGGGTCGATGACCAGAACATTGAAAATTTTGAAATAATTTGCGTGCTATGATTGGATAGAGATAGCATTTTAAAATTCATACTCATTCAATGTGTTAACTCGGGTGGTGTGAAAGATATTCTTATAACGTTAATTGGTCAAGTAGATCAGCATTTTCTCAACCTCATCGGATTCGTGGGCGGGAGAAAATATTCCGCGGACTGGTAAGGGTTTCGTCAAAAAAAATTGTTTTTACTATTATTGATTTTTTTTCGTCCCTATTGTAACAAGAATAGTTTTGCTTATAGATAATATGTGCACTGGCAAAACATCTAAGCTATAAACTAGTAAAACGGAATGTTCTGTATAAAAGTAAACTGCATGAAATCCTACCGAAAATTTCATCATTGTTTAAAATCAGCAACAAATCTACTCAAATAATGTGAATAAAAACATCTTTTCTTCGTTTTGAAGTGTTCATTTCTGTTCCTTTTTGCAATAAAAACAAACTGTAAAATAAATACTGTCATAGTTAACATGCAGTAATGCAGTTGTCAGAAACTGTTAAATTGCTTTCCAGCTAAAAATAATCTGTAGAAAATGTAGAGATTTTTTCGAAGTCTTTTTGAAGATTTCTGTAGACGTTTAAAAGACAAAAAAAAAATTCTGAATTTTCTTTTCAATATTATCTGCAGAAAATCAGCAATTTTTCTGCATATTCTGCAGGTTGTTTAAAGCATATTCCAAATATGCTTTCATTTTCTTCAGATTTTTAAATTTCAGAATTTTTTTTGCTGGGTTGTTATGAGGGGTGAAATAAATGATAACCTTACACTGTAGAATTTGAAAAAAAAAAAAAAAAAATCTATGTCCTGGGAGGTATTTCAGTCGGTATGTGCACAAGACACGACGATGCGATAAAACAGGCTAATATATTGTCGACTAAAATTCTAATGTTTTACGGAATTACGTTTTATCGTCTGCGGTTTATCTCTTATTTCATCTGCGAATTCCAACCAGAATTTATATTGAAAAAAAAAAAAAAATCTGTCAGACGATTTCAGTTTCAACTTTCATGGTCCTTTGAAATAGTCGCGAAGGTTGTAACAGCACTTTTAATCTTGATGTCTTGTCCAGAGAACTCATCAATTTCGCCCCAGAAAAGAATGCGAAGGCTCGGAGGTCGTATGGGGCCCGCAACGGGATCTAAGCTTTTTTAATACCGTCTTCACATCAGAAGGGAAGTTCGACGAACCTTCGAGCTCTTGTCCTTGCTCGTGGCTCTTTCTAAAAAGATGTTCTTTTATCTGGGGTTGATAAATATTGCCTCCAACCGAATTTGAGGTTTTAGCAGGAGATGTATTAGCCAGAGATTGCGACACTTATATTGCATGACTTCTAGCCATGGGTTCAATTGAGGTTGATTTAGAATCCTGAATCGAAAAACTTCGAAGGGAAGCGAAGCGAGGTGTGTTTGGTTTTGATTATTGCCAAAAAGTGTGAAAGAAATGAAACAGAATCTACTTTTTGAAACTATTGCAGCCAGAAAGTACTCGGAGATGCATCAAAAATTGAGAAATCTGCGATAACTTTGGAAAAAGTTCCAGCCCTTTTTTTGGCTCAAGGAATGGGAAATAAAATAAATGTAATGAAAAAAAGTAACATTTTCTCCGTAGATTGAGCCTTAAAGGGGGTAAGGTATTGATTGATTCAGTTACTTCAATGTTTTCTTTTTCACACGTGAAATAGCTGTAAAAAAATCAGTTTTTGTAATTATTAATTAAGACGTAAATTTTCCTTTGACTTGCAAGCATTCGACTCAAAAATAAACAAGTAAACAAATGAATAAATAAAAATAAAAAATACTTCAAGTTTATAGTTTATTTTGGGCAACTTTCGTATGTCAACAAGTCAAAAGAATTGTCTACTTCTCTTTAAATTCACTGTTTTTTTGTAATTTATTTCAGTTCTTTGGCTCCTTGAAAATAATAATTACAAGTGCCAACGCACTGGATAATTCTTTTCTATTGAATTTTTCAGTTCAGATAACATTCTTTTTCTTCTTGAGAAACTGTTGCTGCAGTCACAAACACATTCATAAATAAATACATTTTGGTAGTGATGTTTGAAAGACATGAAAGTTTTTTTAATTTTATTTTATAGTGAATAGAACATTTGTTTATTCAGAATTTCAACGCGGCAAAACATCACCCAAGACCACAGAGGCTGAAAGTGATGATCCTAACATCACAGGTTAATAGAATGTCAAAGATCAAATTTATTTTATGTTTGTTGATGAAGAGATTTTAAAGAAGGAGAAAATCGGAATCTCTAAAGCGATGAGATAAGATCTAACCTTATGATCGTTCCATTAGCTTCTCTTTTTATTTCGCATAAAAGAACTACTTTTCAGAAAAATGGCGCGTGAATTCAAATAAGAAAAGAAAATATTAAGAAAATGAGTAATGAACTTTTTTCCCCTTTTGATAATGTTATCACGTTCTGCCGTCATTTATCTTGCTGCTTTTGTCTTCATAACCGAATGTTTGATTTGTATGCAAGGACCAATTTTCAGGCCTAGGGACTGTGAGCACTAAGCCGGGGGCGGGGGGGGGGGGAGCAAGCGAGTGGTGGCAAGTTTCAGCTCACGTGCGTGGCTTACATTATAAAACCAAAATTGAGTTTTTATATGGCAGCAGTTTCAAACAGCTCGAAAACTCGTGCATCGTAAAAAATACAAAATTTAATTTAATTTAATTTTAAAAAACTTTTTGTGCACAATTATTTTATTTTGACGTTTTCATTGCAAAACATATGATTTGTAAGAAGATACAAGGAAATCCCTTTACAATAAATGCCAATACAACGAAATATCGGTTTCAACAAATTAACTGCTCAGTCCCGGTTTAATTTCCATTACAGTGCTTGAATTCTATCAGAACGAAAGTTTCGTTACAACGTGCAAAATTTGATATTCCTTGAAGTTCGTTGTAAAAGGATTTCACTTCATTACAAAAAAAAAAGAGAGAGACATTATTGAAAACGAGAACAGGAAATTCGATAATCTCAATCACATTTTGTGAAGCATTATACTATAATTTTATGTAACCCAAATTGATGAAAAGTAAGCATTTGCTAATGAAATTAATCTGGCACTTATTTTTTTGTTCAAAGAAGCAGCGGTTTCACTTCTAGCTTTTTTCAAAACATCTTTTAAAAAATCTAAAATTTTTAAAGTTAAGTTTCGGAACCAATTCTTGAATGAACTGAAATTGTTGAAATCTCTCGTCCCTTACATTGTAATTTTTTATAACATTACTCTGTAATTTTGTAAATTGTAGAATTCTTGTAACAATATGAAATTGAAATAGAGAATATTCAAAAGTCTAGAAATTCTTTTTATTTTTTTGGTTCAAAGTTGCAATACTTAATAGCATAATTCTTTCCACACCCAAGTTCAAAGTTACTCTACGTCGCAGGATAACTTTCAACCAGGTTTTAATTCATTTTAAATGATTTTTATAATTTCTGCTCTCAATTTCGATTACAATGCAAGGGGTTATGCAGCCACACTTTACCTTTTGCAGATTGTAGGGGAGAGGCGGCTTGAACAGTTGATAAGTTCATTTGATGTACCACACTCGGATTGGCAATATTAATTAATAACAGTAGTCCTGAGGGCTTTTGACTCCTGATCCCCTGATGTCAATAGATGCTGCAACACTACAGTAAAACGGAAAAGAATCGTTTCACTTTTCAGCTTTAGTCGTGAAAATATAATTAATTATTATTTTTTTTTTTTAATTTAATTTTTTGGGTAAAAATGTCGGTCTTGCTTTGCTCTTGATATTGCCAGAAAAGACAAAACATGTTGAGCAGTATTTATTTATGTACATAATTTTTTGTACCATCATTTGATGTTCTTTTTCAAAAAATATATTGAGTACTTGCATATCTTTTACCTCCTCCCTCTCTCTCTCCTGAAAACTTTTAAAACCACGGCATGATGCACAAATAACTACCAAATTGTATCAAAAACTGCTGTGATTGATTTCATTTTCTTTTATTTTTCACTTTTTCTTTATGTTCCTACACGGAAGCTAAATGCTGAAACCCTCTCAAAGCCGAAAACGATTAACCGCGCAGTAAAAGTTCCCCTTCCGTGGGTAACAAAGATTCGAAATTGAATCGGAAGCAGACGATAAAAATGATTACACATGCAAAACTGGGCCAAGTTCGGGACATTGAACCCGATTTTTCTGTTTCCAGTTAACACTGTTACGCGTCGCTAGCTTTGTTTTCGATTTTTTTCCCCTTTGCGTAGGGATTTCCGTGGCTGCTCGCATTGCGGAAGTCAGACGCATTTTGTTTTGGTAGGGAATTTCTATCCAGAGGCCGTTAATGATGTTATTTGTGGAATCTCGGGAGCATGTGTGTTTTCTATTTTTCACGTGTTTGTGCCAAATTGTTTTGGTTCCTCAGCTGTGACGGGAGAAAAAGAAATGATTAAATTTGGTGTTGATGGTATCGCAGTATTTTCTGGTTAATTTACGTTGTAGCTTGATAGAAACGTTGTATCTTTTTTCATTCGATGGTTTTTGTAGAAGCATTTAGATTACGTGCATTATCTTTGATTGACTCAAGAAAGTTTATTATTGTATCGACTTAAAACGTTGCCGGCTTAAAAGTCTTGTTACTGTGAATTAAATGCTCCATCGTTGTCGGTATTTTGAAAATATCTGTGTTTTTGTTAAAACATCAATGTTTTGAAAACATTATTGTTTTGTTGAAACATCGATTTTTTTTCCAGCTATGATTTAGTTTCACGGTCAATGTGTTTAAAACATCAATGTTTTGCGTTCTTTTCGATGTTCGATGTTTAATATTTGAACAAAAATGTTTCGTAGCAATCGAGTATAATTTTACTTGTCAAAGAAGTTGCAACATTAATCAGTGGTTGAAGCGTCCTCCTCTTTGGTATGAGCATTTTTGTCTTTCTAATTTCTTTTTTAAAGACTAAACATTTTTGGAGAAGAAAACTGCCAACCTGTGAACTGAAAAACATTTTCTGAAAAACGTTAACACAAAAGACCAAAAACTGAAAATAATTAGAATAGTTTTCCTGTTTTAGCAAATTAAATAAATTGTGTTATTATAATTAATATTGCTTTTGTCGCAACATACTGTTTCACCGCAGCATTTTCTTTTCATGATCATTTTTAGCGCAAATGTGTGCGTATATTTCACTGTATTTAGCAAGCATTCACTTCACACGTTTGCAATAAATAGAGGAAATTTATTGCAATATAGTTTGGAAAAATCTCATCTCATTCGCTTGTCACGTTACAATGGCATTGATGGGAAGTCCCTCCCTCCTCCGTGTGATGAAAAATTCACGAACCGCTTTCAAGCTACTGATAATAAATTGCACTGAAATGCATTAATCATTTGAGATCCAGTGCAAACCAAGCCCTCTTTCCAAGTAAATATAACGCCGCACATGTAAAGCATTACTCCTGGACCTCCTCTTATCTTCCCTTTTCATTTTTGATTCATCTTTTGCTGCTCTTTTATAATTAGGTAACAATTCCATTAAAAATATTTATTGCTTAATAAGTACAGTCATTTAGGGTACCTGTAACAATGTGCAACATCTTTGCTTCACTGAATATTTTTCACCATATTTAATTTTAAAAGAAACGACAGAAGGTTCACTGTTGCACTCTCTTGCTATGATAAAAAAATAAATTGACAGCATTGTACCCAGTTAATTTTATGGTCCACCTATCGATGTATAATAATGCTCTCGATGAGTGCCCCTGTTGTTAAGGATGGAATATAAAGTAGTAATAATTATCTTTTCATTCCGCAAAATAAGTTGGCAACACCGGGTGCAGTTAATTGTATAGTCCAATGATTCCAAAGTTTCTTACTGTTTGGATGCTCCTTTTGAGTACTGATTTATAATTGTTAAAATAGCTTATCCTACATTTTATATTCTGTGCAGTAAATAAATCTCGATCATATGTGGGGTAAAAGGGAAAGTTTTTTAATACTTAGAAATTACTATTATGTTTTTTTCTCCCTCTAACAACCGTTGCTGTTCTTACAATAGTTTGTTTTACATCATATTTCACTTATGATTCAATGAAAACATTGGATAAATGTTTGATAACTTTTAGTCAGGTTTTTAATTTGTTCAAACTGATTTTCAGATTACTTCTTGATTTCGGATAACTATAAAATACTTTAAACAGTTTTTCTTTCGTTTTATATTAGCAGAAGCAATCAGAATACTAAAATGCAAGTGGGCATTTAAAAGAAGAGAAATTGTGTTTCAAAATTACCCTGAATGTCTGCAGACCACCTCAACAGCAACTGAAGGCTTTCTTCTCCCCAATTGTTTTGGAGTGCATTATCCATAGCCTACCAATTATTTGAGGAGGCTATGGCATTATCATTAACAATTGTTTCAAAGTGTCTGTTGTGCTGGCGGAGAGAAGCTCACAAATCCGACTCCTAATATTTGGTTAATGGCATCACGTGTCTCTACACAATAACATCAGATTTGCTCACATTCACTTGAGAATTTGAAGAGTAGTTCTGTTTAGTTTAAAATAAGTAGTGTTCAGACATACACGTGATTTACTCAAACACGTACTAAATCTTTCCATGAGTCACGTGAATATTAAGGAAAACTGCAGACGTTAAGCGATATTTTTGTGTGATTTAATTCAAATTGCTGTTTTTAAAAGAAAATTTATTCAACGGGTGTTTATTGATTGTTTCGAGTTATGTGAGAAATAGAACTGAAACTTTTCCTTTAAAAAGCGGAAAATTTTCTTCAAAATTTGTAAAAAAAAATCACCATTTCTTCTCTCTCTTCCCTTCTTGACATGAATGATTGAACAATGGAGAAAGCTTGCACAACAAAATATCAATAATATTATTAATACTAGTAAATAAATAAATCAATAAAATAAGCAACAATGGTATAAAATAAATAAGACAGATTAAATGAAAGTAAAATGAATGGAATAATATAAATAAAGCATGAAAATAGATAATTCTTGGGTGAAATAATTTTGAATAGATTTAAACTTAACCTTGCAATGACAGTCTGATTTTTTTTTTTTTTTGAGTTGAAGAGCTATTGATAATGTTTTATCAAGACTAAATTAAATATTCATTTCAGAGTTAGCTCTAACTCACAATTAGCATAATAAACACGTTTTGTATTGCTCTTGTTACCGAAGTGTATTTCATTTCGAATTGGATAAATGAGATTCTTCAGTGTCAGTAGAATGTTTTTTTTTCTTTTCCCATTTAGATTAAATTCCTTCATTAGTTTTAGAGCAAGTCCTTCCTCACAATTATCTTATCACAAACGCTTTGTAACAATGCTTGTTACAGAAATGTATTTCATTAATAAATGGATAATTGAGATATTTTACTGTGAAGAGAAAGTAATTTTGTCTTATTTAGATTTAATTTCTACATTAACTTTAAAGATGAGATCTCATTCATAATTATCCCTATGCAAACGCTTTGCAACAATGCGCTTAGACATTTATCGTTTTACATTGAATAATTGAGTGACTAGCATCAACAGAAATTGTTTTTTCTATCAAGTTTAAAGCTTTTTGTGTTAAATTTCAAAGATTACTCTTAATCACAACTATTTACTTATAGATAATGCTTTGCGTCAGCAATTTAATTTAGTAATGTATTTCTTTAGATTTACTGATTTGTAGCAAGAATCGTTATTGCTTATGATACCCCATCATTTCTGAAAATATCTGTGATTCAAATTGCGAACAAAACATTTTTTTTTCTGTTGTTTTTGCATGTTAAGCATTATCTCTGCTTGCAACAGTACTTACTAATTTAGCTGTTATTATCAAAATATTTTTTTTTGCTTTGTGACAGCGATGAAACTGTTCAAATTTACTTTGCTCTATGTGAAAGACAATGAAATAATCTATCACTTAATTCGTCTTTTGTACTCTAAAAAGAAACAAGTGTATTATTATTTTTTTATAATATTCAAAATGTATTAGTTCTCGTTCCCAAAGCCTCATTAAGCTAAAAGAAAAACATAAAATAACGACGGAAAATATTATACGAAACAGGTGAAAGTTTAGACCTTGAAAATAGGATGCTTGCACCTGCAGACGTTGTGGATGAAAAAAAGTAAAAGAGCAGGGAAACTAGTCAAAGAGAATGTTTTCTCCCCGAACCTGTTTTTCCTTTTTTTCCCCCTCACATATTTTCATTTTTTTTTTACTTTTGTGGGGTAAAAATAGGGGTTTTTCGTAATGTCATGTTATTCATGAAAAGAACCGCCCTTTTATGCAAGCAGCACTTCATTTTCTCTTTCTTCTTTTTTTATGCGAAAAAAAGAACACTGACAGAAACCACATTGCATGAACTGTTATGGATTTCCATGGTTGCCATTTTTAACTTAAAAATAAATTAAATGTTGACGGGTACATCTCTCATTGTTTTTGTTTATTTGTTTTTCATTTTCTATTTTTGAACTGGGAGTGTTATAATTATAATTATTATAATTTTATTTATTTTTGGTTATTTGTGAATAAATGTAAATTACTCAGAGAGTGACATAATTTGCAAGTTGTTAATAAATATTATAATGCGTAGCTCCTTAACAGTAAATGTTAAAAGGCTATACATTTAACGTTAAGAGCTACGAAACTGTTTGACATCACTGAAGAACTTCTGAAAGAAAAATGCCGAATTTTCTGCCTTACAGTGAAACTAATCATTTCATCCTCTTTAACTGATGTCTGTAAAGAACTGAAATTATTTCATAATTTCAGAGATTTTAAAATTTTATGTGTACGAAAAATATTTCTTTTTGGAGTTGAAATATTTTTAGCAGTCATTCAAAGTGTAAAAAGAATATTGAATTGAGCACGATCATTTATGCTTCTGCTATATATTACGTAGGTGGGGAATAAGAGAGTAATAATACAAAATAAATAAATAAATAAATAAATAAATAAATAAATAAAAATAAAAATAAAAATAAAAAAATACAAAGGTATGCTCGGGTAAAACTATTCAACATATGTTTTTGAAACTGTGACAGTAAAACTATTAAAATAAATAAACACGTGCAGCAGTTTGCCAATTTGATCTTGATATACGTTGTTTACTATTGTTTCTGGCGTCTAGTCTGAGACAAAAAGAACAACTCAATGGCGGATACAAGGGAAACTTTTCCCCGGTAGTTTTTCGACATTGAAATTCTAAAAGTGCAATTATATGAGTTTTGATGAAGTTGGGGGAAGGAGTTTTGAGGCTCTCCCCGAAAGTATTTCAAAATTGAAATCCGAAACTTTTGTGAACAATTTTTGTTTACCAGTATGGATATTAAAAAGGACACAAAGATCCTCCCTTCCCTCTCTTGAAAACTTTCTGGATTCCCCCTTGGAACAACTTTACGTATCTTTCATCCAACAATTTCTCCTCCGGACTTGAATTAATGCTTCATTTGGAAACAAAGTGCAATCTCTTCATAGCACCTTTCCAATTTGAAAAACCAAAGGTAATGTTCTGCCATCGGTTCTCACAACAAGACATCTATTGTCTGCAAGAATCACTCTCGCGAAGGTATTAAGGGAGGAGTGCGGAAATTAGCCTCAAGAAAACCATCCTAGGTGTTCCAGAACAAAAGGGCCTCGTTGCAATCTCTGTTTTAAGCCTCAAAACAAAGAAAGAACTAATGATACATTTTTACATCCGTTTCGGAATCTATTAGAACCCCGTCCAGCAATTTTATTCTATTCCATCTTTGACAATGGAACCACTTAAACCCATTTAACCACGCATTGCTGTCATCCATCCATTTAGCTCATTCACACACAAAACGAGAAAATCATTATCGCCAAAAACAAAACACTGTATCATGTTGCCATCTGCTTACTATTAATTCTGGAATCAAATGAACGTCGAATGGTCATTTGATTTCCAGTCTGTTATATTTCCTGATCACGTTGGCAACATCAATCTCGGAGATACTAAACGTAGAGGGAGCATGCCTTGCATTTCTAGTATGTTTACTGGTGAATGACCGACCTTGGTGGAAAAATGTACATCGTGTTTATGATCCGATGTCGTATCATTACTACTCCCATTATTATTGTCAGAGATCTATTACGTATGTGCATAAATTGTTATATTAAATATCCTCATTGTTTGACTTTGTTTCTTAATTTTTTCTTTGTTTAGCTGTTCGATTTGTTGCGAAAAGTGATGATCTTTTTTTATTTAAATTTTTACTTAGTTATCACTATTACTGTTACTAGGGATGCACCGATTAATCGGCAGTACCGATTAATCGACCCATTTTCAGATTATTACTAATCGGCAAAATTGGGCCGATTAATCGGCTATAATTTTTGTTTTCAATATTGTTCTTTAAAGTATACCTTCACTAAGAAACTATGATGAATGATTTTATTGACAGTAATAATAACCCTCATAGTTGACATAAAGTTTTTAATAAATTAATTTTCTTACTTTGAATAAATATACACATAGACAATGTTGCAACATTTTTCATGTGGCGATAGTTTTCTACTTAGCACAGTGCTTTTAGATAACCTCAAATTTTGGCAAAGAATAAAAGTCTTGAATTAAATTGCTACTGATTATTAAAATAAGTACTCCTAATTAAAATTACCGCCTCCCACAGACCCTCCCCCTCGACCTTTTTTTTTAAATTTTTATGTCCAATAATTATAATTAACAATGTGTTAATGTAATATTATTGACAATAATATGAAAATTTGTTCTAAGAAATTTGATAAAATATTGAAATTATTTTGTGAAAATTAAGAAAATGGGAAAAAAATCTTCTCTTAGGAATAAATTACCGTATTTTTCGCCGTATAAGACGCACCGTCTTTTCTAGCATAAATTTAAGATTAATTAAAATTGGGGGATTTAACTTAAAATTGGGTGCGTCTTATACGGCGAAAAATACGGTACTTACTATTTCTAAACTCGGAATTGTATAAGAGAGAAAAAACAGTGATTGTGAACCTGTAGTATTAAAAACAATCGTTCTTATCATTAATCGGCTCAGCCGATTAATCGGTAGATTATCAACAACCGATTAATCAGTAATCGGAAATCGGCCAATTTGCTTATCGGTGCATCCTTAACTGTTACTATTATTATTTAATGCGAAAAACTTCGGCTTGGCCTTATAAAGCTGCGGTATTCGTTTCATTGGTGACACTAAGAATACATTGTAAATAATACGTGACTAAATGTAGTGGAACCAAACCAACAATACACTATGAAAAATGAACCGTTGATTTTACAGTACAAAACGGGCAACAAGGTTCCAATTTAAAACTAAAACGCACAGTAATAAATTGTAAAACTAGCTATTTTATAGTTTCTTACTGTAAAGTTCGCAATTTTACAGTTTATTGCCGTAAAACGGAGCTGCATTGTACTATAAAAGCAACAGTATAATACTGGCAGCAGAGATTCCAATTTAAAACTAAAATGCATGGTAATACGCTGATAAATTAGCAGTTTTACAGTTTATTACTGTAAAATTAGCAGTTTTACAGTTTAGTACTGTTAAATTAGCTGCATTATACTGTTAAAACAACGTTCATTTCTTACAGTGTATATATAATAGCAGCATAATCTCATCGGCAGATGATCGGCCATTCATCGAAACCCGATGAAATTCTCATCGGCCGATGATCGGATTCGATGAGTTCTTATCGGGAATTGCTCTAATATGTCTCATCGGTCAAACAGAATCCGAGCAGCAAAATCCGATGAGATTTGGAGCAATTCGCGAGCAGTGCAGTCCCGTGCCGATGAATTTGGGTTCAATTTTGGATGCTAAGCTTATTTTCATCGGGAAAGTTGATCGGAAGGATATCGCTTTCCGATGAAAAGTAGCTCATCGAAAACCGTGCTCGGATACTGATCAGAACGATGTCATCGTGCGTTACGGGATCAGTTTAAGGTTAATAATTGAAGCTATCAATGCCAAATCATTCAAAGAATTGTTAATATTAAATGAGTTTCGATTTTCATGCACTTATTAATTAGGACCGGGATGTAAAACCGAAAAAGCCTCACAGGCCTCTACAGCAGGCGAGGCGTCAAAAATATAATATAACACATCCACTGTCTCTTAAGCAGTGTCGAAAATATCATGATATTTTCAAAATATCGAAAATATCAGATATTTTGAGTTATATAACTCAAAATATTGGATATTTTCAATCCGATATTTCGATTCGATTTCTTTTCAATGTCTTTTTCAATGTTTTTTTCAGAACGGAATAATATTTTTCAAATCAGCAACTTTTTATAATAAAATATTAAAAAAAACAAACAAACATTATTTGTTACCTAATTTTAGACTAATATAAATGAAGGGTCAGGGAAAAAAAGATGAAAGGGACCAAAAAGCGATTTCGAGAAAAACGAAGAACAAAGTTTGATTTCTCGTAACTCCTTGTGTAGTTAATAGAGTTTTCACGCACATTTCGGTCGATTCTCATCGTTTTTCCCCCTTGTTCTACCAGATGATATTACTCCTTCATAGCCCTTAGATAGGTCGAATGTCTCAAAATTGACGAAAAAGTGACTTTCATCTTTTTTCCCCCTGACCCTTCAAATACTATCAAAGTATAGGGAGAAAATATGAGGACTCTATTGTAGTTTAAGTGCTCACGTTACATTAAGATGATGTACTATCCGTAAAAATGTCCATAAAATGACCTAATGGGTATTTGATTGATAACTGGAAAAAATGAATAGAATTTTCAAAGTTTTTTGTTCTAAAATATGAATGATAGGTTTACTTCTACTGTTTGTAATTTACTTTTACCCTTTCATTAAAACCTCTACAATTGCCACATTTCAGTCAGAATTTGAAAGGGAATGTGATATTTTAGCAGATGCGTCAGCATCGTGACGAAGATGGCAGCAATCCAATCCATTCTTTATACCTTTACCTAAAATTCAACTAAAAATAGTTTACGTCTTTCGAACAAATGAACGTGTAATCTTAAAATGAAAGCACGTGTTTCGTTGACGGAAAATCAAAAATATAATACACACATCCACTGTCTCTTTAAGCAGGGTCGAAAATACCATATTTTCAAAAATATCGGAAATATCCGATATTTTGAGTTATATAACTCAAAATATCGGATATTTTCAATCCGATATTTCGATTCGATTTCGAGTTATATATCAGACATTTTTAATCAACTCAAACTTAAGTTTTGAGATAGTAAATGCATCCTCAAATCACAGTAGTTTATTTTATTACATCATTATTATAATATATAGGCCTCAAATTGATCTTTAATATATAAATAGGCAGTTTTAATCTGTATTGAAATTGGTACACTACAAATAATTTTACGAGTATGAAATGAAAAAGGAATATTACACATTTGTTCAAAAAATAAATATCGAAAATATCAAAATATCATGATATTTTCGAAATAAATATTGGATACATATCGCTTGATTTATATCGGAGATTAATGCTCTTAAGCATCGTAAATCGTCTTTGGTTGGTGAAACATAATGACCAAAAGAAACCAAAGGAAGAAAAAGAAAAAGGAAATTTGCATTTTCTTTTCAATATGTGCATTTGGTACGCCAAATCCCCGAACACTTTCATTATATTGAGAGAGAGGAAGGGGAGAGGATAAGAGTTGACCCAAAATCTTTTAAAAGTTTACATTTCAATGCAAATATAAATTATGAGTGTATTTTATGCAAAATTTGTTCTAGATGCATCTGTAATCGCCCCCTCCCCATAAATTGCGCCACCTTTTCGATGAAATTTCAACACCCAATTATAAAATAAGATACCATTCGAAAAAAATTTAAGAATTGAAACACCTATATTTTGACTTGAACCAAGCCCAATTTGAGAAATACCTCTAGACCGAGGTGGATCCCCCCTCCCAAGAGGTGACGTAACTGGTTGTGCACACGTGTTTTATTGCATACATGTGTTTCGGGGTTGAAGAGAAAAACAAAACTCAAGCGTTGTCATAACGCTGTTATTCTGTTTGTTTTTGCGAAAAGTGCGGGGCTTACTTCTTTATTTTCTCTTGTTCAAATGAAAATAAAAATAATCAAAAAAAAAAAAAAAAGAAAAAAAAAGAAAAAAGAAAACGTTTAAAGGTTTTTGAATCTGTTCAAGCTTAGCTACAATTTTTTTCACTTTAACTTTTGCGGAAGACATCGCAAAAAATAAATCGACGCACAACACATCCTAAACGCATTACGCTATTGAACTAAAACACTCCAATAAACATTGGCGCTATTAAATTCGGTCGTTACGATAGCTGCGAAGAAGCCAAACACAAAGCTGAGAGCTTGGAGAAGAAAAAAAAGAAAGCCATTATCTGAAGAAAATTATTAGAGATCGTTCAAACAGTTATTCAAGATAGCAGTTTGCCAAATTGCTGCGATTGTAGCCACTTCTCTCGAGGGCGAAGATTTGTATCTCGGCGTAGGGAAAATTTGTTGCTGAAAAATCCCACTGCGGGGTCAACGAACTCCGTCTTGTTGTAACGGGATTTCGGTTTCACGTTTAAGGCCATGCGTAACGCGCTTTGTTGCAGATGACATAACACCTGATTGAGAACTGGTTTTGGCGATTTAGCCGCCATTTGGCAACACTTGATAGTTGTTTTTTTTTTCTCTCTGAGGAGTAAACAAATTTCTTCTTTTCTTTCTTTGTTTTCTTTTTCTTCTTATCTCTTTCCTTTATTGCTCTTTTTTTTTGAACAGTCAAAATTGCTCATTGCCCACACCTGCCCTAAGCTTGATGTTTATCTTATTATCATTATTTTTTTTTCTTTTCCTTTTTTTTTTTAAACTTGTATATTAGTATTTATTTATTTTGGAAACGATAAATCTTATCTTATTCATTCCCCTTTCAACATTTATTGCTTTTTTATGCATGCGTGTGTGTGAGTTTTGGCAATTTTTTACTGGTTGGGTGGTTATTGAAAATTATTAATTTACTATACAACTTGAAACTTTTAGATACTGTAATTATGAAGGATACGGTTTTAATCATAATCATTGATTAACTTAGAATTTCTCATAGTAAAGACAATTCAATGAATTTATTTAGAACTAGCCGGGTGCCCGGTTCTGCCCGGGTTTCTGCCGCGTAATGTGTTTCAGTGAAACATCTATTTACATAAATGGCTACTTAAACGATGGCTATTTTTTCTGTCGGGATAACTTAAAAAAACTGCATTACACACCCTAAATACAAATTCCAGCTACAAATAATGTTAAGGTAAATAGGAAATGTTATAAGCTTGTATATTAAAATAAATATATATACAGTATCAATCGCAATGGAGTCAACCATTTCCAAATATTGCACGTTAAATAAGTCCCATTATTACAGTTTCTATCATTGTGACTTAATTGGGGAAAACTCAACTGCTGAAAACCATCTTATGTACCTAATTTAGAAATTTTTTTGACTATAAACACTTTCCATTTTCTATGTGTTGCCAAAATCAATTCCCTTTTTATTTACCCCTTTAGCGATTTTTGGCATAGATGAATATAAAAATCCTAAGAAAGCAATAAATTTCATACTTACTCCAGAGAAGCCTTGGTTCAAAATTTTGATTCTGATCACTATTAATATTGTTGTTGCAAGGCAACACATTTTTGCAAAATGGACTGAAAATTTAATCATTTAATGGGGAAATGACATGAAATTTACAATTTTCCATATTAACTTTTTAAAACTAAGTTTTTCAGAAATAAATTATAGCCCATCCTGATTCCTGTTAATGTAGCTATCTACGGTGGAAAAATGGTTAAAATCGGTCCAGTAGTTTTGAAAATTACCCCGGACATACATACAAAAGTAGTCATTTATGTATATAGATTCTTACTACACAGATACCTTATCTTTGTTTTTTTGCTGAATGTTTTATGATATAACTTTAAAAACATTATGATTCATTTTTTATTTTTATTTTGTTTGATACTTTCTTTTAGTATGTCTGAAAAATATGAAATGACCGAGGGCGGATCCAGAAATGTTTGAAGGGAGGAGTGCCACAGGGGGGGGGGGGGGGATTATGGCGCAAGTTGCGCCATCAAAATTTTTGGGAGGGATTTTTTTAAACTAATTTATTTTTTATTTAAATTGTTTATTAGTTTATTTTTTAAATTAAATTATTCACTGATTTTTTAATGTAAATTATTCATTAGTTTATTTTTTTAACTTAAGTTATTTATTTATTATTATTTATTTATTTATTTTGTGTTTGTATACGTGTGTGAACTTGGAATCTCTGAAAGGGAAAAAAAAGCAATTCTACTCTGCGCATACTTAGTACTTTAAAAATATTAATAATATACAAAAAAATAATAGTTTTAATTTTAAAAAAATAATAAAATATTAAAAAATATAAATAAATAATATTTGAAAAAATAAATAAATAATATTTGAAAAAATAAATAAATAATATTTAAAAAATAAATAAAATAAAAAAGAGGGATAAAAATCACAATAGGGTTGTGAAAAATTTTGGGGGGGAATTTGCTCCATTGAGCTTGGGGGGTTGGGCACCCCTGGTTTGAAGGGAGGGGCGATTGGTTCTACTACGAATCCTTTTCCACACCTCTTGTTTTCCAATGTTGATCTCTAACGTTTTGGACTTCAATTGCGAAACGTATCCTCTGTAAAGTCCTAAACCTCCCTTCTGCCAGCAACAAAGATTGCCTAAGAATGCCTTTTTTGAACTTCAGTGTTGAAAAATTATCGGTGGTAAGTCCCTCAAGGGAGATGCGATTGCCCCCATTGCCCCTCTCTTGCTCTCCCTGGAAATGACTGACCGAAATTTGTGCAAAATTATAGCTTTTTGAAGCACGGAATAATCACCTATACTAGACAGCAACTTAACTTGATACGGAACGTCACTGCGGGCGGAGCCAATAAGAGCGCACAAGCAGTCAACGATCTCCTCTAATTCGCCAAGTAAGCTGTGACGTTTTATCTAGTTCGTTTTTCACAGGCTAACTTCACGCTGACGTCACGATGTTTTTGTCAAGAAACCTTGCAGTGTAGTATAGCAGCAGCCCTTGACTGCGAAATCTTCAACTGGTCTGAGAGGAATTCAAAAAAAAAATTTTTTTAATGCTTTTGATTTGATGATTTCCTTCTTCATAATTCGTCCTCCATTTTTAGATCCTCTATTTGTTCGCTTTTGTCATACGAAAAATGAGAAACGGCACTGTTAATTCCCACGGGACTTTAATTAACTGTTGAAAAAAGCATGAAAACTTTAGAAGTTCAAATGAAATACCAGGTCACGGGTAATTTACTCTTAAATGAGAAAACCGGCGTTATTACACCACAAAAGTGCAAAAATATTTCACATGCGTGTTTTGAGGTTACAAGGAAAACAGGAACCCGTAAACTGGATGCCAGTAAGAAATCTGAAGTGGACATCGCACTACTTCCTCATACGTCTATTAAATAATTGCTGTCTTTTTAATTTTAAAAGAACGGGTCTTTCACGTGCGTAAGGAATGACAGAGTTTAAATCTGTCATTCCGGCCCGTCATTTAGGGGTCAGCGGGTTCCAATTACCAAGGGCGGATTTAGGGGATTGGTCAAAGGGTCAGCTGACCCCCTGTGATAAGAAAGACATTTTAGCAGTTGCACAACCATTATCAATGTTGTAGCAAATGCACCCACAGCTCGATCATATAGCATCCTAAGACTGCAGTTTCGCCCTTATTATGGGCTCCTCAGTTAGGAATAGCCAATGATCGAGCCGGAGGCAAAAATCCTCTTATTGTAGCTAAGATAGCCAACAAACTGGTAGATAAAATGAATTTATCTTACCAGCGAGCGTCCGCAAACTATGGTGCGGCTCAACTCGAAATTTGAAGGCTAAAGCTGGGTAATGTGCAATGAGTTACCGCCCGTAAGCCAGGGCTGAGGCAGAACTGTAGCAAATGCACCCACAGCTCGATCATATAGCATCCTAAGACTGCAGTTTCGCCCTTATTATGGGCTCCTCAGTTAGGAATAGCCAATGATCGAGCCGGAGGCAAAAATCCTCTTATTGTAGCTAAGATAGCCAACAAACTGGTAGATAAAATGAATTTATCTTACCAGCGAGCGTCTACCAGTTTGTTGGCTATCTTAGCTACAATAAGAGGATTTTTGCCTCCGGCTCGATCATTGGCTATTCCTAACTGAGGAGCCCATAATAAGGGCGAAACTGCAGTCTTAGGATGCTATATGATCGAGCTGTGGGTGCATTTGCTACAGTTCTGCCTCAGCCCTGGCTTACGGGCGGTAACTCATTGCACATTACCCAGCTTTAGCCTTCAAAATTTCGAGTTGAGCCGCACCATAGTTTGCGGACGCTCGCTGGTAAGATAAATTCATTTTATCTACCAGTTTGTTGGCTATCTTAGCTACAATAAGAGGATTTTTGCCTCCGGCTCGATCATTGGCTATTCCTAACTGAGGAGCCCATAATAAGGGCGAAACTGCAGTCTTAGGATGCTATATGATCGAGCTGTGGGTGCATTTGCTACAGTTCTGCCTCAGCCCTGGCTTACGGGCGGTAACTCATTGCACATTATCAATGTTGCTTTCATTGAAACAAAAATTTTATCTATGCATCATGTATGAAAAACATAAACTTTTATTTATTTTAAGAATTTTATAATTCAAGTATTAATTACGTGTAGACAATTTATAAATTTCAAATTTATATTTTTCCTGATTATAAATTTTTACCAAAATAAATGAATTGTTAATTTAACAGAACATTCTAAAAATATTACTTGCTATGCAATTATTATATGATATTCTGAAGAAAATTTAAATTTTGCATGCTTCTTGTTCTTTTCACTCAACTGATAAGGTATAACACTAGTCACTAAATCTTGACTCCACCCCCCGTACAAAAGTTTTTCGATCCGCCCCCGTGAATTGCCTCCTGACTTTAGTGCATTTGCATTTAAGTGGGCATGTTTTTTTACTGTTTTTTTTGGTATAGTTTTTATTGAGTTTTTTTAATGTGCCCCCCCCCCCTCTGTTATTTATTTATTTTTTTAAGTGACAAGTGGCGGGTTGGGCGGATGTACTTAATTTGTCTTCTCTGTTAGGGAAAAAAGTTCAAAACTCTAATTTACTCAGCCTTGAGTTCGATATTTAAATGTTCTCACGAATATTTATGGAAAAAAGAATAAAAAGTAATGCGCAGTTAACACATAAATCAAAGTTGCAAGTATTTTTTTTTATCAGTCTTTCATTTTCTTCATGAATATTTGTAAGCAAAATTCTAACATAAAATCATGTCTGTGAAAATTCTCATTTCGTACTCGCCCTTACTGAAGACTACGCTCCCTCCTT
The DNA here is from genome assembly GCA_038373865.1 of Uloborus plumipes. Taxonomy (NCBI): domain Eukaryota; kingdom Metazoa; phylum Arthropoda; class Arachnida; order Araneae; family Uloboridae; genus Uloborus; species Uloborus plumipes. Next base: position 68,102 of record JAXGGA010005548.1, read on the forward strand.
CCATTTCATTCCTTCTCAATGACCAAAGCCAATCTCACAAGTAATGTTCGATTTAATGAATGGAATTTGTTGCTATTCGTAATAAATTTATTAGTATTATTTTTCAAATTATAGTGAGGAACTGGTTTATGATTTGTATAAAATTAGTAAAGTAGTACTAATAATAGGCGATACCATTATTCAAAATGTAATTCCAACACAATGAAGACTTCAAAAACAACAAGTCGTGCAACAAGAAAATTTTATCAAATTTGCAATTAAAAATCTGCAAATCTGCTAATTGTGATTATGTGTGCTTCTTTATTTATTCCTTGCCCCTCCCGTTTTATCTTTAGGAAGTTTTTCTAACTTTTATTCAGTAATTTATTTTTTCTTTCTTTCTTTTTTTTTTTTTTAAAGCAACGGATCACTGCTATGGTCTTTACCATTTCTGCAGAGTTCACCCCTCCAAAATGAACTTCATTCCTCTGAAAAATATCAAGAAGTATTTTCATACCTTGAAAAAAAAAAAAAAAAAAAAAAAAAACATTAGCTATCCGTTTGAGAATTATTTATACCCCACCTCTTCATTTCACTTTTTAATAATAAAACGCACTCTCGAAAAATGCCTTCAAATATAAATAATAATAAAAAAAACACTCTCTAATGCCCATATTTCACATCCTCATCTTCTTCTTCCAATTCCAAGCCGCATCGGAGATGTCGAGGTTAAAAATGTTATCGCCCAATCAGGAATCTTTTGAACAATGGCGTTGTAGACGAATGCGGATGTCAGCACATCTGGAGATAAAATAATAATTTAATATTATTTATTATGCATGAAACTTTCGGCGCTGTTTCGTAAATATAAGCAAAATAGAATGAAGAATAAGTTATATTTAATTTTATTTTCTTATGCAGAGTGATATATGTTGTTCCTTTGATCATACACATAAATAAATATGAGAATAAATAGAAAAACGTTAATTGAAAAACTATTTTTTAGAAATAATAACAAATTGTGATGACATAAGATAGTATGCCGATCTCTCATTTTTTTTATTCCCTATAATTCACTTTACTTTTAACCTTGGCCTTGGAAAGAAATTCAATAAAATCTTACTTTCTGTCCTTTAGACTCTTGATACTTTTTTAGGGGTGCCCATTAGGGTGGGGCGAAAAATAAAAAGTTTTTCAGTTCAACTTTTAATAGTTGCCAAAAGTTGTCTTTGGTGATAGTTAGCTTTTGTGCAAAATTTGAGAAAAATCGGTTAATATCTTCAGGGGGCGCTGCGATCGCAAAGTTTTATCATAGCTTTTATCGGGATTTTATGGTTAAAATATCAACAAGAATGCCTTTAGCTAGTCTCTTTGCGTTTTTTTTTAATCAAAAGATGTTTTCATGCATTAAAAGCATGTGAAATGACTCAAACATTATTTTATATGATTTATTTAAATTAAAAAAAAAATTTACTTTTTTTCACGTTTTTGTTTCTTTTTAAATGCTTGAAATATAAATATATCATATAAATTAATTTTTTGTGAGTTATTTCGTATGCTTTGAATGCTTGAATATATCTTAGGAGTAAAAAAAATTCTATGAGATTAGTTAACGGCATTGTTTTTCGTATTTTAGCCATAAAATCCCGATAAAAGCTATGATAAAACTTTGCGATCGCAGCGCCCCCTGAAGATATTAACCGATTTTTCTCAAATTTTGCACAAAAGCTAACTATCACCAAAGACAACTTTTGGCAACTATTAGAAGTTGATCTGAAAAACTTTTTATTTTTCGCCCCACCCTAGTGCCCATCCCACCCAAGCTCAATGGCGCAAATTCCCCCCCCCCCCCCAAATTTTTCACAACCCTATTGTGATTTTTATCCCTTTTTTTAAATATTATTTATTTTTTAAATATTATTTATTTATTTTTTTAAAAGTTATTTATTTATATTTTTAAATATTTTTTTTTAAATTAAAACTCTTATTTTTTGTATATTATTAATATTTTTAAAATACTAATTATGCGCAGAATAGAATCCCTTTTTTTCCCTTTTTCAGAGATACCAAGCACACACACACATACACACGCAAAATAAATAAAGAAATAAAAATAAAGAAATAACTAAAGTTAAAAACATAAATTAATAAATAATTTACATTAAAAAAATCAGTAAACTATTTAATTTAAAAAATAAATTAATAAATAATTTAAATAAATAAATAAATTAGTTAAAAAAATCCCCCCCCCCCAAACTGTTGATGGTGCAACTTGCGCCATAATCCCCACCCCCTGAGGCACCCCTGGGGGGGAGAAGCTGTAGTTTTCAACGTTGTTTTATATAAAATAGCGCATTAGTTTTATTCTTAAAAATCCAATCTGTCCACAAAATATGGACTTAAGTGATTGGTAAAAATATAGGTTTCGTTTCGAAAAACAATTTTTTTTACCACCGATAATTAATGATTACAAAACCCTTCCATTTCCGCATCTTCCCCACACTGTTGGGGAAGATGCCGTTAGTGCAACTTCCGTAGGAAAAATGCCGGACAGGATGTTTTTGCGCCAACTGCTGTATACAATATAATTCATCGAATCACATTTTCCCCTACGTTTCGGTTTAGTAGTTTTATGTTTCTAGTAGGATCATTGTTTTCTATAGGGAGTGTCGAAAAGCTATGCGCCATCTCCCTCAAACGAAAATACGGCGTCTTTGCCAAAGGCATTTGAGCGATTCCATACCATATAAATCACCGAATGGGGGTCGCACGACCGACTCGGATTTTTTTTTAATTTGGTACACAGATTGATAGTATAGAGGTATGAAAAAGCCCAAAAGGAAAGTTACCTGCTCCACTTATTTTCTGAGATACATGCCCTCAAAGTTTGTCCGCCACGTCAAAATACTAAAAAAGTGATGTTATTTAATCATTTTTTATAAAAAATCGTACTCATGCAAAATAAAAGTGTTGGATATCTATGGAAACTAGTTACTCCAGGCATTCTGAAAAAAAATACTAGAACGTTCATAATGAAAATTGCCAAGGTACAGGGCTCTTTGAAGTTGTCACCACAAAAACTTGATTTTGCAGATTTTGCTAAAATTCAGGCATTTATTACGAAAAAAGGCAAACAAAACCAAAGGTTTTCTCACTTTCTGGTAATGTACAGTAGGGTGGGGCGAAAAATAAAAAGTTTTTCAGTTCAACTTCTAATAGTTGCCAAAAGTTGTCTTTGGTGATAGTTAGCTTTTGTGCAAAATTTGAGAAAAATCGGTTAATATCTTCAGGGGGCGCTGCGATCGCAAAGTTTTATCATAGCTTTTATCGGGATTTTATGGTTAAAATATCAACAAGAATGCCTTTAGCTAGTCTCTTTGCGTTTTTTTTTTAATCAAAAGATGTTTTCATGCATTAAAAGCATGTGAAATGACTCAAACATTATTTTATATGATTTATTTAAATTAAAAAAAAATTTACTTTTTTTCACGTTTTTGTTTCTTTTTAAATGCTTGAAATATAAATATATCATATAAATTAATTTTTTGTGAGTTATTTCGTATGCTTTGAATGCTTGAATATATCTTAGGAGTAAAAAAAATTCTATGAGATTAGTTAACGGCATTGTTTTTCGTATTTTAGCCATAAAATCCCGATAAAAGCTATGATAAAACTTTGCGATCGCAGCGCCCCCTGAAGATATTAACCGATTTTTCTCAAATTTTGCACAAAAGCTAACTATCACCAAAGACAACTTTTGGCAACTATTAGAAGTTGATCTGAAAAACTTTTTATTTTTCGCCCCACCCTAGTGTACAGGTCCTCCCTGTAAATTGCTACGCAATAAATTTTTTGGGTTCCTCACTCCTTCTTGGAATTATTTTAGCTTAAAGATAAGCCGTAAGGCAAAAAATGCGTTTTTGGCCATCTTGGCAGCCATTTTTCTCATAAAGGGGGAGCAGTAGAAACTTTAATTTTTTTTTTAAACAAGTCACTGATATGTTAGCTATTCACAGGAAAAGAGTTTACTTTTGGTTATTTCTCCTATTAAGAGATATCCTGCTGACAGTATATGCATGTTTTTCGCGACGACCATATGCTTTTGTTCCCCCTCTCATGGACTTAAAATTAATTAAACCAAAAAATAATGATATATTTATTATTAGCTGTATTATCTACCCAATATGTCATGAAATTTAATTTATTAAATCATTGAACAATAAATTAGATAATTGATGAAAAAAAGAAAAATTATTTCTCTGATGCCTGAGCATTATGCATTCATAATTATAAAGCACTAAATACTTTCTTGAGAAATTAATTAACATAAATGAGCTCTAAATATTTATATTATAAGCAATACCCAATCTTGTGATTGGGATACTCCTGTTTTTAATTGAAGAATTTCTTGAATATCACATGAATATCAGGAAAATAAATGAGGTCTTTTCGTTTGATGTAGGATATTTTATGACAAATTTCATTTGATGGGTTACTAACTGAGCATGGTGATAAAGAGCTATTAATTTCAGCATCGAATTCCATTTTACCTTATTAACAGTTAAATATTTATAAAATAATTAAATAAATAATTTAATATAAAGCCATGCTTGAAGAATTAAAATTAGTGCAACTAATTTATTCCCATACTGATCTTTACAAAACTGACATGTGTTGAGCACTATTAAGAACTGACAAGAATAAGTTTACTCACTAAAATACTAGTTCACAGATACTATAAAGCGTACATTCTATTTTCTACAAAATAATACTGCAACAAAGAACAAGGGTATAAAGGGGTAGGTACTAAAGAATTTCTTGAAAAATCAATTAAAATAAAGGAGCTTCGAATATTTATCTCATAGGCAATACCCAATCTTGTGATTGGATGTTCCTGATTGATGGCTATAAACAGGAGGATACCCTTGTTCTTTGTTGCAGTATTATTTTGTGGAAAATAGAATGTATGCTTTATAGTATCTGTGAACTAATATTTTAGTGAGTAAACTTTTTCTTGTCACTTCTTATCAGTGCTCAACGCATTTCAATTTTGTAAAGATCAGTATGGGAATAAATTAGTTGCACTAATTTTAATTCTTCAAGCATGGCTTTATATTAAATTATTTATTTAATTATTTTGTAAATATTTAACTGTTAATAAGGTAAAATGGAATTCGATGCTGAAATTAATAGCTCTTTATCACCATGCTCAGTTAGTAACCCATCAAATGAAATTTGTCATAAAATATCCTACATCAAACGAAAAGACCTCATTTATTTTCCTGATATTCATGTGATATTCAAGAAATTCTTCAATTAAAAACAGGAGTATCCCAATCACAAGATTAGGTATTGCTTATAATATAAATATTTAGAGCTCATTTATGTTAATTAATTTCTCAAGAAAGTATTTAGTGCTTTATAATTATGAATGCATAATGCTCAGGCATCAGAGAAATAATTTTTCTTTTTTTCATCAATTATCTAATTTATTGTTCAATGATTTAATAAATTAAATTTCATGACATATTGGGTAGATAATACAGCTAATAATAAATATATCATTATTTTTTGGTTTAATTAATTTTAAGTCCATGAGATTGGGAACAAAAGCATATGGTCGTCGCGAAAAACATGCATATACTGTCAGCAGGATATCTCTTAATGGGAGAAATAACCAAAAGTAAACTCTTTTCCTGTGAATAGCTAACATATCAGTGGCTTGCTTAAAAAAAAATTAAAGTTTCTACTGCTCCCCCTTTATGAGAAAAATGGCTGCCAAGATGGCCAAAAACGCATTTTTTGCCTTACGGCTTATCTTTAAGCTAAAATATTTTCAAGAAGGAGTGAGGAACCCAAAAAATTTATTGCGTAGCAATTTACAGGGAGGACCTGTACACTACCAGAAAGTGAGAAAACCTTTGGTTTTGTTTGCCTTTTTTTTGTAATAAATGCCTGAATTTTAGCAAAATCTGCAAAATCAAGTTTTTGTGGTGACAACTTCAAAGAGACCTGTACCTTGGCAATTTTCATTATGAACGTTCTAGTATTTTTTTTCAGAATGCCTGGAGTAACTAGTTTCCATAGATATCTAACACTTTTATTTCGCATGAGTACGATTTTTTATAAAAAATGATTAAATAACATCACTTTTTTAGTATTTTGACGTGGCGGACAAACTTTGAGGGCATGTATCTCAGAAAATAAATGGAGCATGTAACTTTCCTTTTGGGCTTTTTCATACCTCTATACCATCAATCTGTGTACCAAATTAAAAAAAAATCCGAGTCGGTCGTGCGACCAACTTTTTTTTTTTTCGGTGATTTGGTATGGAATCGCTCATTTAACACTATTTCGGGTACTCATCATATAGCGGTCAAAATGACAAAACACTATAAAAACACCCCTTAAACATGCGGTAAGTCAAAACCAATTTATGTTTACACTCAATGTGCATGCTCCTTCATTCTAACTCACTGGCTGGCGGTTTTTGTTTTTGCTTGTCAGGAAAAAAGCGTGGAACGGCATCTTCCCCAATACGGCGTCTTCCCCCAATCTATCTTAATTGTTTCTACAGTTAATTTTAAATTTTATGAACTGCGTCTAAAGCCTTTCTTTATTCTACTGACACAAAACTGCAGTTTCACTGTTATAGTGTCCTGAAAAAGTTGAAACAATGAAAAGTTCCAAACCTCGCATTGAAGCTGAGATTACATTCACATTGAAGCTGAGATTACATTCACATTGATAGCTTAACCCTTCACTGCACGATTTTTTATATTTTCATGAAAAAAATCATTTGTTACCTTTTAAATAGCCCTGAGTTCAGGAAAAATGAAGAAAAAAATTAATCTTAAAAATGTGCACCAAAAATGATGTTTTAATTGTTTGTTCTATATATGGCACAAAGCACATAGCATGTGCTTTTTATACTGATTAGTGTAATAATCTACAATGTGTTTTGTGCCATAAGTGGTATAAACAAATTTTCCACTAAGTGTATTTAAACATTTTTAGAACAATAACTGCATTTAAAAATCATAGGAATATATGAGGGTTTATTTTGTTTGTGCCAGATCTGGCACACCGTGCAGTGAAGGGTTAAGTTGATTTAGCACTTTTTCGTGAATCTGTGATCCTGTTGCTACTCGCCTCGTAAATTAAAGTTAAAAAGTTGGGATATTTGACTGAGAATTAATGTCCTCCATCCAAAGCAGGACTAAAGTTAAAACAAATACCGCCCGACTCGAAGTCTAAAATTCCGGTCTCTGCATGCTGTAATGAACTATAAGGTTTTTGCTCGTACTTCTGCCTTGCTTAGGATAAAGAGTGATTACTATGAGCATAATACTGACATGCACTTTTTACGCATGTTTCTTTAGCCATTATATAGCCAGCTATATAGAGTCTGTTATCATTTTTTTCTGATTGAATGTTCTTTTTTGTTTCATTGATATTCACCATAATGCATACAATTGAACTCTCTCTAGACTTCTTCCGTTAATATAGTAGATTGGTGGGAAGATGACTTAGTTTTTAATTTTACTTTATATGAAATAGCAAACTGGCTTTATTTTTAGCAAATCAGTTAATTTATCAAAAAATATGGACTTTTGAGATTGGTAAAAAAAAATTTCGCTTTGATAAACAAATGTTTACTTCCGAAAATTATTCATTTCAAAACGTTTGCATTTCGGCACCTTACCCCAATCTTGTAGGTAACTTTTGGCGAAAGATGCCGTTTAGAAAATTAATGCAAAGCGTTACTAAATCAATTCCAGTTTATTAAAATGAAATCCATTTGTGAACATATTACACGCGCACATTCAAATAATATTGCTTTTCTTTGTTTTTTTTTTAGCTGTTACTTTTTCCTTTTAAGTAATCATCCCGCCCTTCCATAGACTGTTTTCAATTGTAGAGCACGATTTCGTAATTGAGTACTGTAATTTTCATTAAAAAAATAGTTATGATTTTGTGAGGTTGTAGGAGGTCTACTATGCATTAGAAAACATATGTTATGTCTTTTGACTAGAGTACAAAATCTATGTAGGGGAATGCAGGGCAAAGTGAAATGGTAAAATATTTTCACAGTTTGCAGCGTTACTAATCTAGTACTATTTTAATTGAGTTCCTGGACATATAGTTGTTTGACATATAGTTGAGTTCCTGGACATATAAACAGTTCTGAATAAAAACGAAAAAAATTATACTAGTCACTTTCAAAATTTTATTTTATATACTTATAACAATATTCGTAGTTTTTCAGAAATATTTCTTTTTATTATAAAACTAGTTGGGTACCCGGCCCTGCCCGGGTTTCTGCCGGGCATGGTGTTTTAGTGGCACTCGTTCATGATTTTTTCAACAATAAAGTGCATATCTATATACACAATGGCTACTTCTGTAAACAATGGTAATTTTTTCTGTCTGGACAAACTAAAGAACTGTATTACACACCGTAAATAAAAATGCAAGCTACAAATAATGTTTAGGTAAATCGAAAATGCTATAAGCTTGGTACAGGGTGCGGCGGAGAAACTTGCAGACTTGAAAAGTCAACTAAGGGAAAAGTACTTCATGTATCAGTTTACTACTTTTTATAAGATATGGTACCCATTCTGAATTTTTATATTAGTTAGATTTAAAAACTACATCGGGAAGAATGGCGGCCCCTGTTAATGATGCACTCATCTACCCTAGATTTGAAGTTTTGTTGCACTCTTTCGAGCATATCGACTGGGATGTTGGTGATAGCAAGCCGGATGTTGTTCTTCAGGCGTTGCAGGGTCCGGGGCTTGTCGTTGTAAACGATCGATTTGAGATACCCCCATAAAAATAGTCACGGCGTGTCAAATCGGGGGAGCGGGCTGGCCACGGTACGTCACCTTTCAAGGAGACGTTATCACTCAACTGGTGAACCACAGCAAGTTTGTAGGGATGAAACTGGAGTTCGTTGTGAAGAATTCGTCTCAGTGTCCAATCAAAAATACCCAAAGCAGCAGCGTGTTTACGCGCCGAACGCCTGGGAGAGCGCAAAAACGACTCCCTCACTTTTTCGACGTTTTCTAGGGTTCTGGGAATCCGTTGACCTCCTGGGCCTCTTTTTGCCACACCCCCACTTTCCCTGAATATTTTCACCCACAAAACAGTCGATTCCCAGCCAGGAATGGGAACAACGGGCTGAATTTTGAACCGAGTTCGGAAG